>OV049926.1:107697537-107988548 GCA_920104205.1 Eupeodes latifasciatus | reverse complement strand
GATGGATAGGATAGGATAGGATAGTATAGGATAGGATAGGATAGGATAGGATAGGATAGATAGGATAGATAGGATAGGAATAGGATAGTATAGGATAGGATAGGATAGATAGGATAGATAGGATAGATAGGATAGATAGGATAGATAGGAGGTAGGATAGGAATAGAGATAGGGATAGGATAGGATAGGATAGGATAGGGATAGGATAGGATAGGGATAGGATTAGGATAGGATAGGATAGGATAGGATATGGATAGGATAGGATAGGATAGTATAGGTAGGATAGGATAGGGATAGGATAGGATAGGATAGGATAGGATAGGATAGGATAGGATAGGATAGGATAGGATAGGATTAGGATAGGATAGGATAGGATAGGATAGGATAGAAGATAGGAAAGGATAGGATAGGATAGGATAGGATAGGAAAGGATAGGATAGGATAGGATAGGATAGGATAGGATAGGATAGGATAGGATAGGATAGGATAGGATAGGATAGGATAGGATAGGATAGGATAGGATAGGATAGGATAGGATAGGATAGGATAGGATAGGATAGGGATAGGATAGGATAGGATAGGATAGGATAGGAATAGGATAGGATAGGATAGGATAGGATAGGATAGGATAGGATAGGATAGGATAGGATAGGATAGGATAGGATAGGATAGGATAGGATAGGATAGGATAGGATAGGATAGGATAGGATAGGATAGGATAGGATAGGATAGGATAGGATAGGATAGGATAGGATAGGATAGGATAGGATAGGATAGGATAGGATAGGATAGGATAGGATAGGATAGGATAGGATAGATAGGATAGGATAGGATAGGATAGGATAGGATAGGATAGGATAGGGATAGGATAGGATAGGATAGGATAGGATAGGGATAGGATAGGATAGGATAGGATAGGATAGGATAGGATAGGATAGGATAGGATAGGATAGGATAGGATAGGATAGGATAGGATAGGATAGGATAGGATAGGATAGGATAGGATAGGATAGGATAGGATAGGATAGGATAGGATAGGATAGGATAGGATAGGATAGGATAGGATAGGATAGGATAGGATAGGATAGGATAGGATAGGATAGGATAGGATAGGATAGGATAGGATAGGATAGGATAGGATAGGATAGGATAGGATAGGATAGGATAGGATAGGATAGGATAGGATAGGATAGGATAGGATAGG
Source organism: Eupeodes latifasciatus (assembly GCA_920104205.1). Classification (NCBI taxonomy): domain Eukaryota; kingdom Metazoa; phylum Arthropoda; class Insecta; order Diptera; family Syrphidae; genus Eupeodes; species Eupeodes latifasciatus. The sequence goes on along the minus strand of OV049926.1, from coordinate 107,987,344 downwards.
ATAGGATAGGATAGGATAGGATAGGATAGGATAGGATAGGATAGGATAGGATAGGATAGGATAGGATAGGATAGGATAGGATAGAATAGGATAGGATAGGATAGGATAGGATAGGATAGGATAGGATAGGATAGGATAGGATAGGATAGGATAGGATAGGATAGGATAGGATAGGATAGGATAGGATAGGATAGGATAGGATAGGATAGGATAGGAAGGATAGGATAGGATAGGATAGGATAGGATAGGATAGGATAGGATAGGATAGGATAGGATAGGATAGGATAGGATAGGATAGGGATAGGATAGGATAGGATAGGATAGGATAGGATAGGATAGGATAGGATAGGATAGGATAGGATAGGATAGGATAGGATAGGATAGGATAGGATAGGATAGGATAGGATAGGATAGGATAGGATAGGATAGGATAGGATAGGATAGGATAGGATAGGATAGGATAGGATAGGATAGGATAGGATAGGATAGGATAGGATAGGATAGGATAGGATAGGATAGGATAGGATAGGATAGGATAGGATAGGATAGGATAGGATAGGATAGGATAGGATAGGATAGGATAGGATAGGATAGGATAGGATAGGATAGGATAGGATAGGATAGGATAGGATAGGATAGGATAGGATAGGATAGGATAGGATAGGATAGGATAGGATAGGATAGGATAGGATAGGATAGGATAGGATAGGATAGGATAGGATAGGATAGGATAGGATAGGATAGGATAGGATAGGATAGGATAGGATAGGATAGGATAGGATAGGATAGGATAGGATAGGATAGGATAGGATAGGATAGAATAATTTATTTCTGTTCAAGTATAAAGTTTACAATTAATGTTTATAAACATAATAAATAGAATTTGGCCTTGGTTTAAATCATCTGCCAGATGCCAACTTATTTTTAACATGTTTAATTTTACAAAAAAAATTCTTTAAAAAGCTTTAATAAAAATAACATAATTTTCTATTTTAAATTAAAAAAATATTATATAAAAGTGATTTTAAACTATATATGTTATGATATGGGGCTTACATAAGTTAATTTAGATTACAATGTTAATTAAAATTTTCATAAATTGCTCAAACAAAAATGGAAAAAAAAATTTTATAAAATTTGTCAATCGTCAACAAAATCTTTTCTATACTTTATAGTTTCAATGCAATATTGGGCGAGGATTTTCCAGTTTTCTCCATTTAGGACACATATCGACTCTGCTTCATTTAGTATTGTTTTTTGAAAGTATACAAATCTCAATTCTTTTAAAATGGGACACACAGATAAAAAGTGATAGGATGTTTCTTGCTCTTACAGGTTACACAAGGCGCAAAATGTTCTCCGGTCGTTAAAGTAAGGTCTATAATTCAAATTGAGTAGCTCTCCTCTAACACGGAAAATATTTGAAATTTCAAATAGGCTCAAATCATGGGTGAAATAATTGAATTCGTGCATCTTTTCTGTTTTTAAACAGGGATTTCCAAGTTGAATTTATAGCAGCCATTGATTGTTTAAATTTGAAATGGAAGTGCTTATTTGGGTTTAAGTGGGGTGTGACTATCATGCCAAGGTAGTTATATTCATTGATTGTTTAAATTTGAAATGGAAGTGCTTATTTGGGTTTAAGTGGGGTGCGACTATCATGCCAAGGTAGTTATATTCATCAACAACTTCTAAGTTTTCTCCATTTAAGACCCATTTCTCATTTCTACAATGCCTACCTCTACTTGGTTTGAAAATCATTACCTTAGACTTTGCCGTATTTATCACCAAATTCCACCTTTCACAATATATACTTAATTTGTTTATCATAAGCTGTAGGCTTTCCGGTGTGTCAGCTAACAATAATAAGTCGTCGGCATATAACAAACATTTTATTGTTAGTCCTGCAACTCGAATTCAGTTTGGCAAGGCATCCACTATATCATTTATATATAATGCAAATAGCAAAGGAGACAATAAGCATCCTTTCCGGACCCCACTTAAAGTTTGGAACCATCCTGACACTTTCTCTCCATCCCAAACTGCCGACAAAGTATTTTCGTACATATTCTTCAAAACATTTAGAACTTTCGATGAAACTCCTAGCATACTTAATTTATAAAAAAGTGATCTCCGATCTATACTATCAAAAGCCGCTTTAAAATCAATAAATATAGCATACAATTTTTTTCTGTTTTCAAGATAAGAATCAACTATCGTTTTGAACAGTAAAGAGGTGATCAATCGTTGAATAACCTGCACGAAAGCCTGCTTGAAACTCGTTAAGTAATCTGTTTTCCGCTACCCAATCTTGAAGCCTATGTAAGAGGATGCCGGTAAATATTTTAGCAATACTATTCATAAAAAAAATGCCTCTATAATTCTCGACCTTATTTATATCACCTTTCTTATGTATTGGAAAGACTATTGATTTTTTAAAACTTTCAGGTACTTCTCCCGTATATAGTATTTGAGAATATGACTTCGCTAATTTCTCTATGAAATTATGAGGAGCATTTTTGAAAAACTCGTAAGGAACCCTATCATACCCTGGAGCCTTATTGTCCTTCGCTTTGTTTAAGACATTGCGTATCTCTTCTAAGGTTATATCTTCGTCTAACGCGTTTACATCTACGAGATTTTCAGCGTACTGCACAGGATTTGAAGTGAAAATAGGGTTAAGTAGAGTCTTAAAATAATGAGCTAGTATATTGGCATTTAAAATTTTACCAATCTGAAACTTTGTTCCATTAAGTTCCTTAACAATTTTCCAAAAATGGGTGGAATCTCTTACATTATTTAAATCCGTTGTAATTTTCGAAAAGTATTCTTGTTTTTTACTTTTACAAAGTTCTTTGTAGTAACTGGGCTCAAACATAAGATTTAGGGAATAAATCTCCGTTTCGAGTTTTTGCAAGCTTTAGCAATTTGAAAGACTTAACTCTAGCTTTCTCGCAATCTAAATCGAACCATTTTTGTTTTCCTCTGACAACACACATTTTATCAGTTGACGTAACCCGAATATTTAATAGCATTGGTGAAAAGATCAATTTGCTCATTAAGACTAACTGAGCTAAAATCGGTTCGTTGAATAATTTCATCCAGTCTCGCATGATAATTGAGCTTATCCCGTTCTTTCCATAAGAGTTTAGGCAGAAGAATGATATCGGTTTCTGGTCTTACTTTTTTTGTAGTAATGGTTACTTTTAAAGGCATATGATCCGAAAAACTTAATGTACCCACATTAAAATCGAATATCTTTTGAAACCAATTGCCACTTATTCCGCAATAGTCAGCAACCGAGGAACCTGGCCCTCCTATAAATGTCAAATCCCCTGCCATGTCACCGTTAATTGAACCATTTAATATAAAAATATCGAAACTTTGAAAAAGATCTAATAATTTTTTTCCGTTTCCGTTCACTATTTTGTCTTTTGAATGTCTGGTCAATTTAAAGTGCTCATCAAAACCCATCGTATCACTTTCAATCTGTTCCTCTCCTAACCGCGCATTAATATCACCAACTACCATTATATTATTGTTGACAGTATTTAATAAGTTACTTAAACTACAAAAATCTTCATCCCAATTATTGCAATTTAAACATATTGGAAAAACATAATAAAATTCATCTAATAAGGTAATTTTTAAAGCTGTATGGTTGTCAATTGTAATGAAGCTACAGCTTGTATCAACAGATTTATATCCTAAAAGATATCCACCAATTGCCTGCCCACGAGTATGTACTCGTGTTGCTGGGATCCAAAATAATTTGAAATCTATGGAAAACATAACTGTTTGGCATTACATGTGTTTCACAGAGAACAAAATAATCAAAGCTATTTATATAATTAAAAAAAGATGGAAAAAGTAGTTTATTTTTCAAACCCCCTACATTATACGACAATAATTTTAAATTACTTACTTCTAACTCTAAATTTTGAATCTGGCAGACGTTTCTTTGTCATGCAGAATCTATGTTTAAATTTCGTTGCATATTTCTTGGCGGTTTACTATTTACGTTGCCATTTCTCTCTTTGTTTTCCCCACTTCCGTTGAATATCGATGCACTTTTTGTAGATCGTAAAAGCTCTTCATTTGACAGACTGAATCCCGCATACAATTCAGCGAGAATCACGCAGCCATCTGATCTGTCAGAAAGAAGCCCCTTCTCTCTGCACCAGTTGAAGTTTTTCCCTGCCGCCACCAATGTTTCACCTTTTATTTGTACATCCTCAGTTTGTTTACAATTTTTAATTGCCTTTCTAACACGTAGCAATGATTGTCGCACTTTTCGCTTTTCTAATGGAAAGTCTCGGTGAATTAACATGCCAGTACCTTTTAGTTTGCTTGAGTTTTGAAGCATTTCATCCACATAATCTTTCGAATTAGTTTCCACCAAAACATTGCAAGTTTGGTAATTTGACGGTAGTACACGCATTGAGCTTATGGACGTTGATTCTTTTCGCACAAGAGATGTAAACAACTTTCGAACTTCTTCACGATGGTCAATGTTTGGATGTTTAGGAAGCCGAACGATGAGATTTTTTTCGCAATTTTTCTTAGATAGAAAGTCTACTTCTCGTTTAAGAGCTTTGCATTGATCTCGGATATCCTCCAGTTTAGTTGTTAGCTCCGCATTTTTTGTCCTGAGTTGTTGGATTTCCTCATGAATGCATGAGATGTCTTCTTTTGTTGCCAAATTTGCATTTTTGTCGTCCAATAAATTTTCCATGAACGTCTTCAGATCTTCTATTGACATTTGTCCTACAGCCATGGTTGCAATAGTTGGAGTTGTTGTTTTTTGATGCCTTTTGAAAGGTGCAATTTGTTGTTCTGGTGAAGTGAAAGCAAGGGATCTTTTCGAATTCATTTACACTTTGATTTTCACTATTCTAATCGAACTTTAATGTTTTAAAATTTCTTGACACTTTTAAAAATTTTTTAAATACTTTTTTAGGTTTATTATTATTTTTTTTAATTTAAAATAAACACTTTTTATAGAGGTATTCAATTTTTCTGTCACTTAAAAATTTGCCAGAGTTGCCATTTTAACTATTATTTTTTTCATTAAATCGAGTTAAGTCTAGAAGGAGACATTAATTTTAAAGTTTTTAACTTAAAAAGGCTTTTTTGTACAGTGCCCTTTTTTTATTACACTATTTTTAGCCATTTGTCCGTTTTTTTAAACAACCAAAATGAGGGTGAGGAGGATTTAGGTTCTTAAATTAATTTTGTTACTTTTTTGGTTTAATACATTAATTTAACAAAATTATTCCGTAGAAACTTTCTTATATTTTTATCTACGCAAGAACCTGCTAACCTAAACAGATACTATCGTACTTATTCATGTACCTATTTAAACTCTGGACCTATCTGCTTCTAAAAGGATAAATATAGAAAAATATGTTTGAAATAAATTCTCTTTTTCAATTTTAACACAGTTGTTTTGCGCTGCAAAATATTAAAGAAAAAAGTCTAAAGCTAATATTAGAAGGTTAACGTAAACGGTCAACGTGTTGACTCTTTGACGTAAAAATGACGTCATTTGTATTTCTTATATGATTACATTGTACTAATTTTAACATTCTTTTACTCACTAGCTACCTAATAAGAAAAAAATAAAAATAACGTTGGCTTAAATAAATATTATTTTGTCAAATCGTGCGATAGTCAACGTTTTAAGCATTGACGCTGTGAACATTGATTTTTTTATGACGTCAGAGAGTCGACGCGTTGACCGTTTAGTTCTGTAATAACAAAAGCGCTATCCAACTTGCAAGAAATAACACATGTTCAGCCAAAATCAAATATGTAGAAACAATGACCAAAAAAACACAAGATGAAAATATAAACTTGAAATACATTCCAACCATCTTTTGTCATCTACCGAGCACACAGCAGATGCTAGTAATTAGGACTAATTAGTTAAGGTACTATTAATTTTGTTACTATTCATTCGGGGAAAATGTTGATCTAAAAAAACGAATTATACTCGGTCACTAGCTCGAATACTGTGGGTAAATTCTTTGGCATTTTGTTGTAAGCATTCGCTCTAACTTCTTCGCTGCTTTGAAGTCGTTCTATTTAAGCTCTCAACTCTGAAATTTCGTAATCTTTGCCACGAATTTTTTTTTTTGTACATGAAAACCATAGTACTCTCATGGTGGAAGTCGAATAGGGCGGCATCTAGATATTTTTTGTGGAACGTCTAGTGAAGACATTCATGGAGAAATCCATTTGCAGTCGGAAGACTTACAAATGTTATAATTTGAACCAGACAAAAATAGAGAAAGACTATAGTGAATTAACGAAAGTCTGAGTGAGTGAGGAAAACACATTTGTTTTAAGGAATATTTATATAACAACGTACCTACAATATTGATGGGATATGCTTGTATTTTTATTTTGGTTACATACGCAAAACGGTCGTCTTTCTATACAAAGATGATAAGACAAAAGCAGGTGAATTGCGATTTCGTGTAGGAATTTTATATTCTTGGTTGAGATTTTATATTTTTGATAATTTGAGGATTGTATTAGGGAATTATAACTTGAACTATTATAGGCAAGTAAATAATAAGTAGGTATTGTATTCTTATCCAATAATAGATAGCTAGATTAATAAATTTAAAAAAATTTGATCGCCTAAACCTTTCTTACAATTTGTTTTCAAATCGAGCATAAAGAAGTTTAAACTTTCAAAGTCTTTGAAAGATAATTTTTTTTTAATTTAAAAATAAATTTGTTAATTGATACCTAATACAATTATTTAAAAGCTGGTTACAAAATTGTTGACAACTTATAGGTATAATGAAAGATGGATATTTAATTTTTGGACGTTTTTTAATGGTAGTGAATTTTTTAAATGGGATGAGGAACTTTTAAATTTTTTTGTTTTAAAAATTAACACATACACATCTTTCATAACTTCCGGTCAAAAAAGTGTTTCAAGGACAAATTTTGAAACATACTTTTTCCTGTAAGTTCTTATGATATATGTAGGTATTTATTAAAAGTAGGACCTTCCTATCAACAGTTTTGAATGATCAAGGGTATAAGCAAATGTTTACTTTTAATAAGGTAAAAGAAGGATCTTTATTTTTAGAGAAGTATGACTTTGTAATTGTACTTACATACATAAATTTGATGCCTTTGTCTCAGTCTTAAGATATCTAAATTCTAGAAAATCCAATTTTTTTTAAACATAACATTTTACTACTGTTTTAAAATATACGTACATACGTGCACTTTGGACTACCGAAATGGGGGTTTATGTCTCTTCGTGTAGGAGGTAGAGGCAATTTTAGAACGAATCAGTTCAATTGACAAACCAAAACTATTTAAAATATTTCCTGTATTTTTAAATTTAAAAATGTACCTGTTAAAAAATCTTGTTTCCAAAATTTGAATTCTCAAAAAAACCTTAATGTTTCAAAATTCTTATTTGAAAATCTTTAGAGGAGTTTACTTTTTTAAATTAATTTTGTGCACATACAATTTTTCAATTTTAGTTAAAATATATATTTTAGTTATGCAGTTATTTTGAACTAATTAATATACAGTTTGGATATATCGAATTTTGAAAAAATGTATCTATTTTTAAAATAATCCAAAAATAAAGCCAATATAAGAACTTGTGCAGAAACAAAAAAAAATCTATTGAAATCAGTTTATTAGTTCTTGAGAAAACTTAAAATCAAAATAACGTGGGGTACCCTTCGGGAGCAATACAAAAATCTATCGGCTTAAGCAACACATAGGTACCTACCTAAATAAAAAACAATATTTACATATATGTTGTTTATGCCCTTTAAGGTCCGAGCTTTATTGTCCACATTAATTTGTTAAAAATGAAACAAAAAGTAGAATTGTTGTAATATAACACAATGATAACTTCCCATCCCTTCTGTCGGTTTGTCTTGCTTAAAAATTTGTAGGTTTTCGTGTTTTGTAAAAAAAAAAAGTTATCAGTTGAACTATTCTTAAAAATTTTAAAATTACTAACAATATTTTGCATATGATGAAATAGTTTGATTTCAAAAGCTATTTTACCGAGATTTTTAGTCGAAAAACAATTTTTACCAATTTGAGTAGCATTTCTTAAAAGTTTTTATGTCTTATATAAACAAATACAAATTGGATTAATTAAATTAATTTGAAGTCAATACCTTTTATCGTTCACGAGATATCGAGAACCGACCATCATTTTTTACCAATGTTGCGAACTATTTTTTGTAGATTTTAATTTTTTATGAAAAAACTGACTGTTGGATTATTATAAAAAAATTATTGTGAGATAAAATTAGTTTGAAGCCAATATTTTTAATTTTTGTAAAGATATTTGAGTCGAAAGTAGTTTTTTACCAACTTTTAGTAATGTTTTTATTTTTTGTAAGAAAACTGTCAATTCGATTTTACTCAAAAAAACTATAGACGGGATGCAGCTAATGATAAATAGGCTTCAACTTTATTGCAAAACATGGAATCTGCAAGTAAATCTTTCTAAATCAAAAATGATGATATTCAGAAACGGTGGTGGGAGATATTCCAGGAGGGATAAGTTGAAGTTTGACGAGGAACCGATAGAAATAGTAAGGAATAAAAGTATCTGGGAGTTTTGATTTCATCTAACTTGAATCTAGAAAAACATTTACAATCCAAATTATCGGAAGCAAAGCGTGCTATGTGTTCTGTGTGGAGAACTTGCATTCTAAGAAATAGCGTTTTGCACATAGCTAAACACAAAGTATTTCGAGCTACCGCAATTGCAATACTGTTTTACGGAGCACAAGTATGGGGGTATCGATCGTTTGAAGCTGTGGAAAAGTTCCTCTGTTTTTTATTTTTATTAAAAGTACTTTCAAATTGCCAAGTACGACGCCCAACTATATGTTACATCTTGAAACAGGAATAGGACCCCTCTTTTTAGACACACTTAAATTACATTTCAAATATGTACATGTCAAGAGTTTTGGCGATGGGTGACGAAAGAATTCCGCGAATAGTACTCACACAAGCTATCAATTCTGAAGTTTCGTGTGTTAAAGAGTGGAAGAAACTGTCAATTGAATGCTCAACTACTTTTTCAATATCAGCAGACGAAAGTATCGAGGTGCTTAAGTTGAATTTTGATGACTTACTGAAAAAAGTCGGCAACATGATGTACGATAAGTTCATGAGTGAAGCTGAAGCATCTATTTACAGATCTTACTACAGTAAAGTTAACCATTTCTTGAACCACAACACCTACTTCTTGGCCAAAAACAGTACACAAGAAATCAGCTTGTTATTTAAAGTAAGAGGTGAACTCATCAATTTGGACTATATTCCTCACCGCCAATATTGTGCGATTTATGCAATCGCAAAGAACGCGAAGATGTATTTCATTTCCTGGGAGTTTGTACAATACTCAAGGAGTTCCGAAAGCGCTATTTTGGGATAGATATACACGGCTTAGAAGAAACGATCAACATCTTGAATGGAGAACTAGGTTGGGACCTTTTGTAAGAATACTCATTGAACGCTCTTCGCTATAGAACCAGAATAGTTGAGGAAAACTTTTAGGGTTTTAAAGTTTGAAAATTATAAAGATTATTTTATTGAATTGTATCTAATTAGCTTTTTTTCGTATATATAAATTTAAAAAAAATTTCAGTCTGGTAGACGGCCTTCGGCCAAACCATTTAAAGACTTGTGTAATCTTACAATTAAGAATATAATTTTTTGTTCTTGTATCTTTTGAAGTCAATAAAACTACTCAAAATTTAACTGAATGTTGAAAACAATATTTTTGTTCGTAAAATAGGTATTTGAGATGACAAATATTTTTTTTTAGTTTTTTTGATTTATAAAAAAACCGTTAATTTGATTTTTTTTTTTCAAAAAATGATAGGTACGCAAAAAAGATCGCTTAAAGCTGTGAGCTATTTTGCATAATTGTATGCATAGTTTTATGATTGAAACAAATTTGATTTATCTGGTTACACAATAACACTGGTCAACAAAATTTAGTTTTCTTGTGTCACACAACACCAAACAATAATTTTCCAACATAAAACGGTGGCAAAAACAAAAAATTGTACTCTTGATGATTTTTCATACTTTTTCAAAATCTTTGTGTTATATCCTTTGCTGCGTTAGAACCTTATTGCAGGCTTTGTTGCTCATGTCCTTCCTAAAATATGCTTAGATTCGTTTATGAACACAATTTAAACTGCAAACTGATAAAAATAAATTATTTTTCAAAAGGTTTTATTTGGATTTGTACACATTTAAAAAATGGTTATCAACAAAATGTTAGGACTCATTGTTCTAAGCTATGCGGAAGACCCCGTTTTAGATAACATGGACAATTGGCAATTTGCAGAAATAAGTAAATTAAAAAACAGAAGACCAAGAAATATGTTTTTGAATATGATAACCTTTGAAACGATAAAAATATAATTGCAAATTTCCTTAAAACGATCAAGGAGTTTCCGCGTTACATTTTTTTAAAACCATTTTTTGATAACCAGGTTTATATTTCAAGTAAGTTCATCTGTAGGTATTCATAAGAGTTTGGAATCGGATTCAGTTCTTTGAAAGAAAGATTAGTTCATATTAAAAGCTAAGAGAACAAAATACGAGTAATATTACAATTATAAATAAGTGTAATTAAAAAACTACATACAAAGCTAAGTCTTGATTGAAAGTAAATTTAGTGTCGAACTAATAAACAAAGCTAAAAAGTCTTTATCATTGAAATTATGAAATGAGAGTGTAACAAAATATAATTTTATCGTCATTTGGTTAAATTACACCACTTATTTCTGGCATATGAAATTAATATTTATTTTGCAAAAGTGCGAATTAAAATTAATTTTGTACTTTAAAAACTTAAGCAATAAAAAAAACATGAACATATTAGTTGGGATTGCTAGTAATATTTTTTTGAAGATGTTTTCTTTGACCACTATAAATGTTCACAAATAAAAAGAAAATCAATTACATGAAATCTAATGATAATTTTTCAAGTAAGTAAGAGATTAAGAAAAATCAATCAACCTGTTACGGCTCTTTAGAATACCCTAACAATAAAAATCATCGGAAACAACTTTCTACTTGCGACATATAGGAACTATGTATATGACAAGTATTGCATTCGTAAAAACTCGAACTCGAGATTTTAATCAAACATGACATTACGATGGTAAAGAAGTCGGAAAAATCGGGGGACCCGATTCCGTCCGTCAGTCTGTCTCCTCGCCCCTATAGCCCAAACCATTGGGTCGATTGAGTTCAAACTTGGAAATTAAGGTTCTAAGTCGATTCGCGTAGGCGTTTTTTTATAAGCTCTGAATAACTGCATACTAAAATATTTTTATACTCAAAGTGAAAACAAAGTTTTTTTTACAGGTACATTTTTAAATATAAAATGTTATTAAACAGAATCTTTAGATACACGAACAAGATCGTGTGACCCAATCGTATATTTTATTTTTCTTAGCCTAAAAATGACCCCTTGAAATTTAACCTGTTGAGTTTTATTTTATTAACAAAACAGAAAACCGGCATGTTTATTTCGCATTTTTTTAATTGAAAAACTACCCTAGTCAAAAAATTTGCTTGCAGGAAAAATTAAACTTGCAAGAAACTAGATATTTAAAGACTTATTCATCAAATTTGTGTAAATGTAATTACAACGGCTAGTATTCTTTTCTAAAAATTAAGATCCGAATGAAATTTACTTAGTTAACACTAATGATGACATTGCAGTAAAAATGGGCCAGGGTCCACCGTAGTTAGCCATTTTTTTAAATCCTCTATACATAAAATTGGAGGTAGGACCTTATTATAAATATTATTATACAATTTTTAAAACTTGTGAAAAATTCAATTTTCAAGAAGGCATGTTAACTTGTAATTTTTTTATTTAATAATTTCCAAGGTTCATTGAATTATCTTATTTTATGTATGATACTGAACCGATTTAATGTGTATTAATAATATCCAATGGATATTGATATACCTACAATTCTTAAGAAATTTGCCGACACCCAAACTGCATAAGAAGAAAATTAAAGAAAAGCAATGGTTAAAGCTCCTTACCAACCAACTTATCTGTAGCTTAATACTTGCGGCATAATGCGCTCTTACACATATTTTCTTTGATGTATAACAATAAAGCATATTATTTATCTGTCGTAGTAAAGAAGATTGGGTAGTTTAGAGAATATTGATACCAAAAATAAACAGAAGCATCGTCACAGGATATGTTTGTATTTTACTGGGAGGCACTTCGTATCTTGGGCAATTAAACATCAACAACTGTTGCTTTATCTACGAGAAGACGAAAATATGGAACTTTCGACATAAACTTATCAACAATGTGGCTTCATGACCTCAAGTGAAGATTCAAATAATTGATATTATTAAAGAAGCAAGATACTTATCAAGATACAATAATGTATTATTCTCTGACATCATTTAATCCGCGAAAAGCAGTACATGAATGTTATACACTCTGCGAAATTATGAAAAATTACAATCAAGGAATGGCAACCCTTTTGCTTGATTTTATATTTTTATAACGGTTTTACTAAATTTCTCTCTCTTGTACCGTTAGTGTAACAATAATTTATTGATCTTTATTGCGATACGAAAAATGTATAAGGCCAAGTGATTGTATTTAAAAATCGTTATTAAAAAGGACCAAAAATAAGAAAATCTTGAGATAACAAAGATTTGTTAGTCATATGCGAGTATACTTTGTAAACCACGTAAATAGATTGAATTTATTAAAATAAAACACGTCGCTGATGTTATAATTATAATGCCTCCTGAAAGCGATTACCCGAAGAAGAGCAGGGGCCCTACTCTGTAATGCGTTTCGAAAGCAAATATTTTCGAAAACGAATATTTTGTACTCTCTATTTCTAATGCGGATAAGAAATCTAGTACTTACGGAATGACAAATCCGCATTCGGATTTTTCGTACCTGGCAATGCGTTTCCGAATGTCATTAGTGTTCGAAAACGGAAATTTTCTTTCTACACCAAGAGAGGTAACGAATTGCAATTCGAAGGTCGTTTTTAAAGGACACAAAAGGAAAATTTAGTTGAGTTGTGTGAAATAGATAAAATATAAGTAAGGAAATAATAATTTTATTCAAAATTTAAGCAAATAAATCCCATTACAGGGAATCATCAGCGAAAAATGTGCATACCAAACAAAAGCAATTTGAAATTATGGTGGAATTCGTATGACTTGAAGGAAAAAAAGTATACCTTAGCAAAAAACAAATTTCAACACAAAAAACGAAATGACTATGAAAAAAATCAGCTTAAACTTTCTAAGCTTGGATTAAAAAGAGAGATGTGGCAATTGCAAAGCAGTGAAGTGTAAAAAACGTCATTACGATAATTTTCAAGTGATAATAATGACTGAATTTTAATTTTTTCCTCGTCTTTGTGATTTGTTTTGATTTTGTTTGTATTTTTGCTTTGACAAATCTCATAAGAAATACTTCGAGACTCGGTAAATCTATTGGATAAATAGAAAAAGTACTAGATGATTGTTTTATTCGATTCGAACATTTTACAGAGTACGAATTCATAAAAGAATCGAATATCAAATTCGAATCGGATTGGCTTTCGAAACGCATTACAGAGTAGGGCCCCAGGATCTTGTTGCTGATTACCGAGAACAGAGGAAAACACCTAGCCGAATCGGTGGCATACTTTCAAGAAGTAAATCTGTAATACATTTTCTTAAAGCTGCGTTAAAATTATGGAGTTAAGCGAAGTTCAAGTAAAAATCTTAATTAACCTAACGAGAAATCAAACGCCAAGCAAACCGTTATTGAATCGATAAATGACAGTCAAAATAATGGAATTTGATTTATGTAAGGTGATAGTCAAATTGATACCTAAAAAGCCGTCACAACAAAAATGTGATAGGTATTTTCCTACAAATATGTCGTTTGTGAATAGAGCTACCAGACGCTTACAAAAAACGAATGCAACATTTTTTCAGTTATCTTTTTTAGGTACAAAAACACATTTTTGTGAAAAACACATTTTTGTGAAAAAACACATCCACACTTTTATTAAGATATTTTATAGGAATTATTTTAAAATTTCACCATAGCAAAACAAAGAATTGTGACAATTATATGAAATTTTTCAATCGAATTGAATTGAGTTGAATCATCTTACACAGACGGAATGAAAATGATAGCCAATTTGACTATCAAAAATATGATAGTCAATTATCACCTTAGCCGATTCCACCCCAGTTTCATCTGAAAAGCATATGTACTGTACATACGTTTTTATAAAAATATGGGTTAACATAAATTTCGGTTGGGGATAATGGAATACTCAGCCCTATTATGAATTTGAAAAAAAAAAACTATTGCCAAATACGTTCCTAGTGGAAAATCTCATCCAATTTTGCATTACGAACGTATTCCGCTTAACAATGTTACAATGGAATTCGTGAATGGCCTTAATGTTAAAATTATACTTCCGATCATAATGAATGCATACAGTTCTAGTTTCAAGTTGAACATAATCGTTTAATTTATTAACTGTTTCCTGATTTGTTTCAATTATTTAAATATGATTTAAAGGTAAAAGATTGTATAGTCAAAATTTTAATGAAATGAAAATTCATTGAAAGCTTTTTTCCTTGTAATATATTGGTAGTTTCTGAATTTAACTTTACTCGAAATTAAAAAAAAAATGTAAAATTTAACTTGATATTTGTTTAGTTTTTTAAATTAATGTGAGAACACTGAAAACAAATTCCAATTCAATTTCCAAACTTTGTGAGGTGAAATTTAAAACCTTGAAATAAAATATACAAATTTCAAGGGATAGGTTCGACATTATTCACGTTTCCAATTTTTTAAGATAGGAAAGATCACAAGGGAAATTTTATTCACGATAGGTCCCATTAGCTAATAGTTTAAATAAAATTATTCTTTTTCATTCGTAAGACATGTGCTGGTGAAGTATATTTTTGTTTAATGTATTTTTGTTGCTTATAAAACAGTTCAATTCTTCTGCAATTCACCAAAAACACTCAAGTTCACACTTCTTGTACGGAGTCTAAAAAAAAGTAAATTTCAATCAAAATGTAAATGCAATTGTTTTTGATAAGAACATGAGGAATGATTATTCCAACAGCGTTTTTGTAAATGCTTGGACTAGACTTTCTACAGACGATGAGGTAGTTTTTTTTGGTATATTTTAAACTATAATAAACCCTTAATTGATAATCTTTTTTAATGCACATCAACCGTATGAGAAAAAAAATACAGCATAACTTTTTTTCTTTATGAAGCAATTAACTCGGCAAAAAATGATTTGAAGAAATCAACTAAACGACATTTTCTCTAAGCTTTGATTTTTATATTACTTTTTATTTAAAACTGTCCATACTTCGCAACTTACATTAAACTAATATTACTTAGAAATCACGATTGGACCGGTTTCCTTACGGGCGTCTCTTTGCTTAACTACAATTTGATTTGCGATACGATCCAAATCACGTTGTCCAATGGATGTAAGCTTGCGGCCACCATCAGGGTGCTTTTCGATTAAGCGGGCATGTTCCAATGCTTGCAAAGCTTTTCGTGCACATCCATCGGCAGAACGACAGAAGTGAGATGGATGAACACCGTTGCGTTTACGGCCACCATAGATCTTAGTTATGGAACCAACACCAGCTGGACTGCGGTGATACAAGTGACGAAGGATCGACGCACAACGAATGTAGAACCAATCGGGGTCATAAGGAGAAAGCTCCTTGAACTTGGCAGTCTTAATGATGTCCATTTGTTCAGGAACCTTTAGCTTGCCAGTCCTGAGAATTAAAATATAGGGCATTACAAGTATAGAACATTTTAAGGTTACAATGTGTACAAATCTTACTTCTTCAAGAAGACGGCGACATGTTTTACAACAGCATGTTGATCAATATCCTTAACTGTTACACCAGGCATCTGAGAAAACAAAGAATTCGGTATTTTAAGAAATCAATCGTTCCATTAAGATGCGACAAAAACATCTCAAAAGACTGAGATTTAGGAATCATGAAAGACATTTTGGTGACAAATTAACAGAGAACATATTTATTTAGAATATAATATATACACGATTTTACAAAAAAAATCCTAATATTTTACACGTTTTAAATAAGAATTATATTAAAATGACAGAAACCATACCTTGCTTGATAAAGTGAACCGGAAGAAAGGACATTTTGTATGAAGTTAGTGTCTTTTTAAACATTTGAGCAAATTGGAGAAGGTTTCGAAAAGAAAATATGAGCTACTTATGTATACCATACATGTTCACTTGCTGAACACAATACTAGCGCGTTAACTACGCTCATTAAAATCCAAAACTAAAGGCCTCTAAACAGTAGGTTTCATGGAAACAGTTATAATTGTTTCACAGCGTAGAGAAAATATATTATCTAGAGTCCCGACCGGTACCTGTCCTACCTGAAACACCCTCAAATTTTATTCGAGGTGAACTCTCTCAAATTCCGTATCGGTGAATACATGTGAGTGGTGGAAAAAAGGCAAAATGTCAGATTGAATTCTTGTCAAGAATGACAGTTCCACAACTTCGATTTCAAAAACAAAACATTCAATTTGAGATTCTACAAGTAAGTTTTTGTAAATTATTTTGTTTTGTCTAAACATTTAACAGAATTTATTTCTTTTCAGATCAAAAACCTTAACGATTAAGAGCTACAAGTGCATTTAATTAACCCTGAGACTCCACAAGAGTAAAATCCAATCCAACTTCTCTTCCGCAATCTCATCCGCAATCCAGTGTTTTTTTTGACTGGGCATATTATGTCTTGCCATGAGCAACCTCAAATGTCACATTTGACACAACGGTTAATCTGTTGTTTACTTTTAGTAATTTAATAGGTATACAAAATATGTAGGTATGACCGCACTCGACGACAATTGAAACTAAATGAAATTTTAATTTCAAAAAGACTGGAAAATGGACGCTCACCACTACATACAACACAAACGTCAAATTTGATGACAGGATTTTGATCCGCTCGAAAAATCCAAACTGCGATGACCGGATCATGGACTGGATGTTGGATTGTTGGTCTCAATTGGATTATCTGATGACAGGCCGATAGTCCTGTCATCGGAAATGTCCAATGGAGACCCCAGGTAAAAAAACGATAGACCAGGAACCAGAAGAAAACAATGAGACTTACTCTACTCGGAGCTCAAGTAGGTACGTTTAAAAAAAAAGAATCTCGTAAACAAAAGAATATTTATGTTGCTTTGTTTCAGCTATGGATTGCTCCAATAATATACTTTACTACCAACTCAAGAAGATGTACATAAGAATAAAAATCGACTTTATTAGCATCTCCTTAGTGTTTTCATTTCGGGTGCTGCCGATTACAAACCATGATACAGAAAGCAATTTCTCTCAAGAAATTTGGAAGGTTTGCTCAAAACAAGGGCGCTAGTCCCCAGGTGAATTTATTTTATATTATATTTCTCTTAATATCAATGTTTTTAACCACAGACTCGCCTTTATTTGTAAATAGTTATTCGAAGCCTGTTGAAGTAAAGTATATATTTCTACACTCAATTGCTGCTGTATCATGATCGTTGAGATCTGTCTCAGCGGCTATGGTGGGCGCAGGCGTTGACGATAGAGGTGTCAACGTCTCTGCCAATAGTAAGATTCATGGAATGCAACAACACCATCAGAATCACGAATTCAATTCCGAATTAGCGAACAACCTCAGCTACAGCTATGTCATCGACTTTGTGAAATTCAATTCAATGGTGCAAGGGAAAGCTTTGACATTCAATAGTCGACCGCCCAGTTTTGGAATGACTTAACAGCGGCAATAGCAACGGCAGAGTATGCAGGAAAATCAGGTAAGTTCATTCATTTACTTACGAGTAATCTTAACACGGATATTTTAAATTCTATGGTTCTTTAGGATTTCCAACGTCCTTTGCCCATTCATCAGCTGCCAAGAAGTATGGTACAAGCCGACCAAAAAAAAACGACTCTTGCAGCTGCAACTAAAGCAACATCTTCTGGTTTCATTGAGTGCAACAGCACATGAGGTTCGGTTGTGTAAGTACAAATCGAAACAATCATATCGTGATTAACTTGCTTAATCTTCACCTTCTAGATCTAAATCAAGGCTTGTAACGCCAAATATGTATCTCACTAAAGAACGGCAGGGGCACTGCTGACCGAGTCATCGGCTACTGCGGCCACTTAGGCCGACGCAGACCACGTAGATGATGAAATGAATGTCGACATTGAAGCAACCTGCTGGTAGAACACCTCCTAAATGACGGGAATCAAAAATCATTGGTAAGTCTTTTAAAAAATGAAAATCTAATCATTTTCGTATGTACTATTTTAGAATTTTCTTATATAGACAGAAAAAATAGAAGCCGAATTCCTAAATACACAATGCTTATTGAATCACCAAAAGAACTAACTGGAATCACATAGAAGACCATCGACACAGGAACTGTCCAAATGATGTTTTAAGAATTTCCCGCAACCTTCACCTGCCGAAAATTTCCAAAAATAATACAACCGGAAATTGTGCATTTATGACATTGTCCGATTGGGATTTTGGAATTTGCCTCGCAAAAGAATGTCACAAATTACCAGCGGAAGTTTTATAATTATAAACCAATCAACTTGCTACAATTTAATTGTGGGTCCATTGAAGAGAAGGCTTATGATGGCAAGACTACTTCAAAGTAAGCTTCACATAAACCACAAACTTTGAAAGCACTACCTAATTGATGTGTTTTTTTTTCAGCAACAAAACGAAGCGGTATTGCAACAAATTCTGAAGTGAAGATGATTATAGTCGATGACATGTTTTAAATCTCATCCGTTAATAATCAAATAAATTTGTAATTTTTTTTCAAAATTGTATGTAATTTAGTATAATTTTGTTTTAAATTCAACGATAATAATGTATTTTCACTTAAAAAGCAATAACTGGATGTTAAAATGTAACTTCTTAGTTTTTGAGTAAATATAAAAGATATTAAATGTACTTTTTTCAAAGAAAAATACTTCTTTCTGGTTTTCCCAAATTTGATCTGCTCAGTTCAATTATTATAGTGGATTATACATTTTTTATTTTTTGTTTCGTTTTTAGCAAATAATAATAAAAAAACAAATAAGCTGTTTTAAGTAGATTTTATTTTTTTTATTCAGACATATGTTTTATTTAACAAAATTAAAAACTTAGTATTTTTAATCATATTCCTATGTTTTGGTTCATCACGTTGGTATGTACAATACATATTTCTTTGTGATTTCATGTGGTCAATAGCATTAGTCAGAAACTCGTTCTTTTTTGAGAGGATTAAGATATCCTGACTTCGAACCTCACCTTCAAAATTTTCTATTACATCAGGTTTTTAAAACCGGTAAAGCATGACGTATCTCTTAACTTTAAATTGCAAGATGATTTTGCAAAGTACATATCTTTGCTTTTAGCTCCAGTTCAAATCATTTTGCTATTTCACTTAGTTTTCGTAATTTCTTATTAGTTATGAAAGACTCATAAGTCTTCATTTGACTTTACCTGGAGTTTTGAAAAAAACTAGATTGTAATTCTTTTGTGGTTTTAAATACTTCGTTTAATTTTTGATGCTGATTACGAATCACAACTCCGATTTTATTTTATTTTATATTTTATTATTTATTTTTGTATTTTTTTTTCAATATATTACAAGAACTTGATGTTATAATCTTAAGACTACAAATTCGTTATAGGAAATAGTAAAAAATTGTAAAGGAAGAAAATATTGAAGGAAGATAATTATAGATTTTGATAATCATCAAACATTTTTTTGAAAAAAAAACTATTTCATGAAATTGATAGCTTCGAAAAGCCTTTTATGTACATATGTATATAATTGCTTTCAAATTACAAACAAAATAATATCTCAAGATCCTAAATTGATAGAGTAATTCTGGATTCGGGTTTGAATTGAATTGAAGATGTTGACGGCATCGAAAGCAATAAATCATGAATGAAGAAAGGTATTTCAATTGAATTCCAGATACCTACAATTTAAATTAGAAAAAGCAAAAATTAAGATAGTTCTTATTTTATTAGATAGATATTCAAATGTGAATTTCTGCAAAAAAGAACAGTGAAACAGATCAATTGGCCAATCCTCGGTGGTAGGTACTGTCTTGAAAAACTGACTGTAGATTAAATTAACTATTGTTCACATCATAAGGAAGGACTTGCATACACTTCAATCTTTCGCCTATCCGTAGCTGGCTGAAAGAAGTGCTTTGCATTGCAGAGATGGTGACACATGACGTGAATGTGCTACTGCTATCAAACGCTGCAATTGATTCAACTTGTATTTGTTCAAGTTGGCTTGGCTATGAATGACCACCAAGTAAAGAGATTCCTCAACTACATAGCAACTCTCGACTTGTACATCCATCTCGACAAATGAAGCATGTCAGATAGGTTTCATAGCGAAGCTTTTCAGTCTTCTGCGACATCGATCCCTTCGCTGTAATCACCACACATTGATTGGATTCCATCGGAAGACGAATCTTGCTTTGAAGCCTCTCTCTCTTCTTCACAATTGGAACTATCTTTTCTCGATAAAATCCTCTTTACTGACTTACAGCAAACAAGCTGTATTAAAAACTCAAAAAATCGAATTCTCGATTTAGTCTTTTCTTCTGACGCTATTAGTACTCTTGTTCTAGAATCTAGATCAGGAATTACTAATATTGATAAATATCACCCCCCCTTGGACATTTTTCTTGACTTAAGTAATTACCTTACTGAACACAGTAATTCCTTTGATTGCTTATATAATTTTGACTTCAGAAAAGCTAATTTCCAGTTGTTGTCTGAAGATTTAATCACTTCTGAAATTGCTGATACTTTAGCATTTTCTAATATTGACGAAGCAGTTTCAAATTTCTATAAGATCTTTAATAATTGTTTAGAAAAAAATGTACCTTTAAAGAAATCAAGAAATACAAACTTTAGCCACCCTTGGTACACGAAAGAATTGCGTTTACTACGTAACAAAAGAAATAAGGCATGGAAAACTTATCTCAAAACTCTGTCTCCAATCAATTTCTCTTTTTATGTTGAACTTTTTAACGAATTTAAGTCTCTTTCAAATTTTTTATATGCTATTTATGTTTCTGATATGGGCACCTCTTTGAAAGAGAATCCTACAAAATTTTGGAAACTTGTAAACTTAAAGAAAAAATCAGATGGCTTTCCAGTTAACTTCACTTACAAGAATCTTTCTTTAAATAAAACTGTTGATATCTGTAACGCTTTCGCAACAAATTTCCGTGAATCATTTGTTAATAGACCTCAAGAAGTTGATGAAGTATATTTTCACAATCTTCACTCCTTTTCGCAGACTAGCTGTAGTCCCATCCCTATGCTACAGAGTACGGTCCTTGATCTTTTATCCGTGTTGAATGATGACTGCTCAGCCGGTCCCGATGGTATTCCCCCGATAGTATTAAAAAAGTGTAGTAATGCATTAGTTGAACCCCTTACGTTCTTATTCAAACTTTCTCTAAAAACAGGCAAATTTCCCAGTTTATGGAAGAAGTCATTTCTTACACCAATTTTCAAGAAAGGTAACAAGGCGGATATAACAAACTACAGGCCCATTGCAAAGCTTTCTTGCATACCTAAATTGTTTGAACAAGTTGTTTGTGAAAGTGTAGCATTTTTTAGTAAAAATCTCATTTGCGAACAGCAACATGGTTTTGTGAAAAAAAGATCAACCGTTACTAATCTCCTCACATTCTCAAACATATGTTCAAATGCTTTAGAACAAGGTTATGAAGTTGACTGTATATACACTGACTTTTCCAAAGCTTTTGACCAACTTAGCCACGGAATTATTTTATTTAAACTTAAAGCTCTTGGTTTTCCACCATTTTTCTTAGCTTGGATCAAATCATACCTTGAAAACAGATCCTATGAGGTAAAATTTAGAAATTGTCATTCTGAACCTTTTGTTGCTCAATCTGGTGTTCCCCAGGGAAGCCATCTTGGCCCTTTTCTATTCATCCTATCTATAAACGACGTATCGTCATGTCTACGTTCAAGTGATGTTCTTATTTTTGCTGATGACATGAAATTTTTTAAGATAATAAAGTCCACCCAAGATCGCATCCTCTTACAAGCTGACATTGATAGTTTTACATTTTGGTGTGGCAAAAATAGCCTTACCCTCAACCCTTTTAAATGCCAGACGATAACTTTTACTAAAAAACGAATCGCTAGTGTATTTGATTATTGTATATCAAAGCAAAAACTCGGTCGCGTCTCCACATTTAAAGATTTAGGTGTTCATTTCTGTTCCAACTTAGAATTTACACATCACATTAATTTTATTGTTAATAAAGCAAGTTCTATGCTTGGTTTTATAAAACGCTGGGCAAAGGAGTTCAATGATCCCTATGTTACTCTTTCTTTATACAATTGTCATGTTCGTCCTCATCTTGAATATGCTTCGCAGGTATGAAACCCCTATTACGAAATTCATAAGAAACGTATTGAATCAATTCAACATAATTTCATTCGCTTCGCCCTAAAGGGTCTTCCGTGGGAAGATCCTTATGATCTGCCTCCCTATGAACATCGTATTCAACTTCTTCAATTGCAAACTCTCCATCAAAGGGGTGTTAATAATGATTTAATTTTTTTTCATCAACTCATTAATGGTGAAATTGATGCACCTTATTTGCTATCTTGTATACATTTAAATTACCGAGGCGGAACTCATCACCTGCGTACTTTTGACTTTATACATATTGACTTCCATAGAACTAACTATGGAAAGAATGAAGCTTTAAGTCGAATGAGCATTTTATATAACTTAAACAGTTCATCGATTGATTTAAATTTAAATAAGGTGGGATTAAAATCATTGTTTAGAATCAGTGCTCCACTATCGTAAACGTCTTTATTTTATTTTTTGATGTTATGTAATAATTCATGTTAAATGTTATTAATTATTATGTTTTGTATTTTGTGCGTGTGTTAGGCTATAATTGTATTATTTATATTATCTTGTTGAGAAGTGTAATTTCAACTAAAAAACAAAACAAAACAATATTCATATAATTTGAGTTTAAAATTAATGTGACGAACACATTTACCTTGAATTTGTACCTCTTCGCTCCAGAATAAATATGTCGGCGTTGCTGGCTTCCTACTCGGGGGATTCCACTTTTCTTGTTGCAACATTATCCTTGGTTTCTTTTTTATCTGAGGATTAAATTAAATTCATTAAATTCATTATATATTTTTATTTCAATAAATTAATATTTTTGTTTTACCTTCATTTGCATTATTGATAATGAATTTTGTTTTGTTTACATTTTCGCAGAATTGTCAAAATACTCACCTCGCTGTTAATCTGTCAAAACTGGACTTAACTCAAATTGGGCCACGTTCGCATTGCAGTTGTAGGGTGCGCCTATACTTTCAGCACGATTTTTTCTGTTTTTAGCGAAATTTTTCATAAAAACCATAGAATTTGTATGCCAAAAGCAGTCCACTATTATTTTTAGCACAGTTTTCACTAAAAGGAAGTTGCAAAATTCATTTTTCTTAAAATATTGCATTCATTTTTTAATTTTTGAATTCAACGGATCTCTTTTTTGAACGGCTGAGTTCACCTCACATTGTTTTCCCCCTAATTGTGCACATTTCACCAAAAGCCGATAACAACTACATAGAATCTGGATTTTCCCATAAGAAATGCACGGGACAACTAACACATGCTTATGCTAATGGACAAAATTCTCTCAATTTAGTTTGTAGGCAAAAAGAGAGCAAACCCATTAAGTCGGGACTCTAGATCAAAAACACTCTAGTAAAGATATAAATCCTCGGTAGCCATATTGGTTTGCCTACAAGCTAAACCGGAAACTGGCCTCATAAAGTATTTCTTAGTGTCCGTGTAATTTCTCCTCTAATTTATGAAATTTCCCCTAAAAACTCAGTAAATGTGTCTATGTATGCGTGAAAACACGTCAATTTTACTCGTTGAATTCTCCACATTACAAATACCACAATGTAAACAAATGGGTTTTGAAGGGTGATACGTACGAAGGATTTATATCTTCATATAGAGTGTTTTTGTTCTAGATAATATTATATTTCCTCTATGTTTCACAGCCTCAATAATCTTTTTTTGGGCCGACTTTGAATTACTACTGCACGAATTTCCTTCTGATTTTTCTTTACAGTTAGGTAAAAAAAGTTAGGTTTTAAATATTTAGGTGAGGAAACACCGTAAAGTCACACAAAAAAATATTTTCTTTTTCGCTTACCCTGCTTTTTTTGTTTTTTTTTTGAGCCATTGTACACGCCTAAAAGAAGAATTAATAGTACAACATAGTATAAGCGTGGTATGTACCCCTGCTTGGAACAGAGTTTTGGTATATGCAAAATACTTTTTACATTTGAACATTAAAATCAAATAAATCCCCAACAAAAAAATCAAGTGTGGTATTACTGAACAAAAAACAAGGAAGAAATGTCAAAATCAACCATTTTTGCCTGTGTTTTATGTGAACTTCGAAAATTAATTCAAATTAGTAATAAATTTTCCCTCGCTCTAAAATTGCTATAATTATTTTTTATTTGCACATATCTTTCAAATAAAAAGAACGCGAGTTGAGCCTTTTTATTTCAAAGAAACTAAGGTCATCTTTTATTGAAAAAATAAGCAAAATACAAAAATTAAGTTAAGAAGTTTCTATATATTTTCCCTAATTGAGGAAATAAAACTGACAGGTGGGATTACAAACAAAATGGATTATGTTACGAAATGTGAAATCAAGAAACAGCTGTTTACTGAAAATGATGATTCATCAAAAATTAATTTGCTGAAAGTCCAAATGGATCGACAGAGCTAAAGCAAGCCCTACAAACGATCGATTTTGGATGAACTCGGGTCCATTGGATCTTTTGCTCTGTCGTGTATGGCTGGATCAAGAAGACGAAACTCGTCGGCCTTTAATATATTCTTATAAAGTATTTATAAATATATTTGTGGAATTTACATTTCTTTTAAAATGTTCAAAATCGAAAATTAACAATAAAGTTTAAAAGTACTTGACGCATTTGTACGTGCTATATAATATGACAACCAGCAACACTTACATGAAAAAGTTAATTTTGTTTACAACTTAAGCATGGAATGCCATGACTTTTATTGTTTTTTATCTTTAAGAAAACGAAACAACTTTTTTAAGAAATCTATTTATTACTGTCAAATATAAACTTTATTTTAATTTTAATTTTCAGTCTAGAGCACTAAAAAATTCAGTGTCGCTTTCTATCTTCTTTTCTGTCTTCTTAATTTTTCTATCCGCTTCTTTTTCATTCTCTCGTTCAGCCGCAAGTATGATTTTGTTTGAGCGCGTTAACTGGTGGATGCGTCCAGCGGAGAATCCTGTGTTCGGCTGCGGTTTTTCGCAACACTCCCCCCAAGTACAGCGATTTGCTGTAGCAGAGAGAAAAAACT
Organism: Eupeodes latifasciatus; assembly: GCA_920104205.1. NCBI lineage: Eukaryota > Metazoa > Arthropoda > Insecta > Diptera > Syrphidae > Eupeodes > Eupeodes latifasciatus. The sequence goes on along the minus strand of OV049926.1, from coordinate 107,961,759 downwards.
AATCGAGAGAGCCAAATTTCCTCGTCTCCGTCCCTTCGAAACCTTTTACTCTCATTTTTTATAGCGTGTTGAATTCGTATCGGTGTATACATGTTTTCACCTCGGAGAAGAGTACACAAAAAACATCATTTCCGGGAAATGCGACATTTCTCATTTTTGTTTATTGATAGCCAAGAAGGCTATGTTTTTTAAAGTCTCATTATAATATTTGTAATTCTCATGAATTTTTTTTTTAATTTTACTAACATCTTGTCGTTTTTATATCTACAAAAATACTCCTATAATTCAAATTAATTCTAGCAAAACATTTTTGTTTGTCAATAAATAACGGAAGAAGTTATACCGGTAGTTCGTGGTGAATTTGTTTTTCTCTTCTTTTTCTCTAAGTTACAGATAGATGGCAGGAACAACCAAAACAAGAAAGGATGTGTGCAGAAAGTGTTTAACAAGGTTAAGGCTTTTTAGATTACACTTTATTTGTATATTTGAACGACTACATGTTTTTAATAAATGTATGTTATGTTTATTTCAATAGTAGTAACTAATAACTTAACTACTGTATTATCTAAAATATACTGCATTGAATTATTTTACATTGAATTATAAAAGGCGGAATTAATAAATTTCTACAGTTTACCGAGAATATTTTTAAAATATATCCATATCTTCTGAAATTGCGGTTTCAATCGATATTTTCTGGAACTTAGTGTTAACGTAAAATTTATATGTCAGCAATTATTTTTTTCAGCTTTTTTAAACACCAAAAAAATCAATTATGAAATTTGGCTGCGATAATAATTACTTGAACACAGCATTTTCTATGTTTATAGTCATTCAGGTTAAGCCCTTAACTTTGATTTGCATTTATTTATGAATAGTCTAAAAAGTTTAGCAAACATATATGAATAAGCCACAATGCACTTTCAGAAAAACTGTAGTTAGAACTTTCGCTGACGGATTTTTCCTTGTCGCTATATAACTGAAAGATAAGATATAAATAGTTAGAACTGGAAAACTTATAAAAATGATGCATACGACTTAAATTTTGGTTAAAGAACAAATTTGTATATTCTTTTCACAAAACCACTGAACTAGCGAGAATACAAATATTTTTATTTTTGTACAAAAGTACTTTTCGGCTCATGTAGTTAAGCCTTTAAAAGCAACACACTAGCTTAGTGGAAAGCAGTAAGAATAGCTTATCACCTATTCACAAATCTTATGCAATGAAAATTGGCAACAGAGGTAACAAGTTGACGGTCTTTTTATTTAGTGTCTACTTAAAGCACTTATTTTCAGAATTTTGGAAATGTCGTGAGTAATGTAAAGAAAATAAACAACGAGTACACACAAATAAAATAGGAATGGAAAAAAGAGATGAGTATATAAAAATGTTTTCAATGTTCCATGTTTACATTCTGTAACTCTCGTTTTCAATGTTCCTGCAACTCTCGCATCGACAAAATTAAGTCGATAAACTCTGAAAATTGAAACAAATTTGAGTTTTTGTTGCATCTTTCAACGGTCTGAGCGAAAATTAAACGCATAAACGCAGCTAATAATACAAATAATAGTAGTAGTGCTTTCAGAGTTTTATGTTTCTAGGTCCTAATTCTCATTGGACTGTTGCACTACCTAACTTATTTTACTTACTTAATGATTAAAACTGGTTTCAAATAACTAACTAATATTTATCTAAATGCGTAGTTTAGAATTGGTTCTAAATCTTCATTGTTCTGGCACCTAACAAGAGTAATTAATTTCACTTCATATTCGAATGATATTACTCTCAAACGAACACAATGAGAGTACCAAAAAGTTGTTCATCCACAATTTTGAATTTTCTTTGAACACCTCTGAACAGCTGACTACATCCGCCATTTTTCAAAGGTGGTCACCATTTTTCAAGGGTGGTTAGCAGAGAGAAAAGTTATTTCTCTCTCGTGGTGAGTATGTACACAAACTTGCATAAGTGTTTGTTCCCCACATTTTTTTATATGGAGTTAATACATATGCAAGTTGGTGGCCAAATCACAGCTTGTAGGCAAAAAGAGAGCAACCGTCGAAGTTGGTTCTCTCTATTAGTTCTTTTCTCTCTGGCTGTAGGTTCTAACCATTAGTCGTGTTTACTATAGGCTCTATCTTTTTTATTATTTTTCCTATAGAAATCGTCTTTAAATACTTGTAGTGGTGTCAATTTTCGCTGAATAAGTGAATTTATTTTTTGGTTTATTTACTTTATTTATGAAATAATTGTGTTTAATAGTTTTTTAATCAAGTTTAATTGTCTTTAATTTGTGATACATTGTCGTATCCAGAGGTCGTGGGTTCGAATCCCGTGCGGAGTCGACAAAAAAAATTATTGCTTTTTTTCACAATCGAGAAATTGCTGATTTCATCGATTGGGAAGAGAAGCAAATGGTAAAGGAGAAGAAAGCGGGGGTATCGAAAGATACCTCTGCCTACAAATCTGGTGATATTACGGTGGTACCAGCAGCGGTATCGAAAACACCAACAACATCTGGTCAGGCATCAGACCAGGGCATAGCGGCAGCGACAGCTAACAAAAAGAGGAAGCTGAAGAAGCATAGCCCTAACAAGGTAGAGAGAGCTAACGCCGCTAAGCGGCGTGATATGCGCAAGGCAATGGAGGGTGGTAAGGTAGGAATTACCACCGAGAGTGAGTTCTCAGACTACGATGAGCCTGAGAAAACGGAATACATTTCCGAAGGTGGAGAGGGGCTCTTCAGGCCTCCAAATATGGATGTAATTATATCCGAGTCAGAGCCAGTCCCGCCGACAACGAAGGCTTTGGAGGTAGAGGCGAACCTCCAAGATGAGACAGCACTTGTAAAGGCCCTGCATGCCCAACAAGCAAAAATCAGCAAATAGGAAGACCTCAGAAAGCTCAAGGAGGAAATGGAGCCCCTCCTCAGTCAGCTGAAATTAAAACAAGAGGCGCGCCGACAACAAGAGGCAGCGCAACGGCAGCTGGAACAAAAACAACAGCAGCAAAAACAACTGCAGCAAAAACAACAGCAACAACAACCACAGCAGCAAAAATAACCACAACCCAAGCCCGCTCCCAAAAACACAGGAGCGGAGCAAAAGAAAAAACCGCCATCAGCAGTGACAGGCCCAAATGTTGAGGGCCCAACGACCTCAACTAAAGTAATGCAGCAGCAACAACAGCAGCAGCAACAACAGCAGCAGAAACAGCAGCAGCAGAAACAGCAGCAGCAGATATAGCAGCAGCAAAAACAGCAGCAGCAGCAACACCAGAAACAACCACATCCTAAGAAGGTGAAGGTGCCACCGATTAGGACCTACCGGGTTGACCTGCAGGACTTGAAACAGGTATGTAAGTCGGCCACTAAGGGCAATTTTGTAATAAATATTTGGAATGAAAAAGAAAAGCGGTATTCGGTACAGTGCTTCTCACTGAAGCTACTGAAAGAAGTGCTTAAGCAGGTCACCACTGAGTTTTTCAGTCTCACGCCGAAAAGCGAAAAATTTAAGACGGTCCTACTGAAGGGAATAAGTTCCTGCACGGAACCGGAGGCGCTCTTAGCTGAGCTCCGCCAAAAAGCCATCGACGATCTCGATTTCATCGGGGTCAAGCCTTTCACTACGGTGAAGTCCAGGCGAGGGGGTTACAGGCTGCCAATGTTCCTCGTAACATTATCACCCCAAAGTAGTTTTGAGAGTCTGAGGGAAATCAAATGCCTCGACTATCAAGCCATACACTGGGAGACATTAAAAAGGCACGACGACATTTTACAATGTACGAAGTGCCAGAGGTTCGGCCATGCCGGAGCTAACTGCAATATGCAGTTGCGCTGCGTCAGGTGCTCCGAAACCCACAACGAGGGAGAATGCAAGCTGGGGAATGAGCGGGTTGAGGATTTGACCCAACTCAAGTGTGTCCTTTGTGGAAACCAAGGGCACCCGGCTAACTATAGGGGTTGCCCTAAGGTCCAACAAATGAAATAAAAACAGGCCAGTCAAAAAGCCGAAGGAAGTCGAACAGTTCGACAGGCTCCAACACTAAAATTCGTGGATCCCAAATTTTCCTACGCCCAAATGGTGTCAGGGAATGGGAATACGAGACAGGCTCCATCAACGGTTGCCCCACAGGCCCCTGTGCCTAAGGCACCAGAGGTGCAGCCTGACATTGTAGCCTTGTTATTGAGCATTCAAGGTCAACTAACAGGGCTGCAAAGTCAGATAAAGGAGCAAGGCAAGAGGGTAGATCATCTCTACTCTTTGTTGCCTGGCCTGGCGCAATTCAGACCATAATGGGCGCGCTGCCGGAGACGCGCCTAAAAGTCCTAGCTGTGAATGTAAATTCACTGATTAGGATTGAACGAAGAGCCAATATGTTCCAAGTGTTGAAAGACTACAGTCCCGATGTGTTTATGGCTAGCGAAACTAAGCTAAACCACAAACACAAATTGACTCATAAAAATTACAATATCGTAAGAAGAGACCGGCCCGACTCCACTCAAGGGGGCGGTGTCGCTCTCTTTATACGAAAAGGCATTAATTATAAAGTCATATACAACAACGAATTGCGAAAGCTCAGGACGCTAGAAGTTTGCGTTGTATGCATCTCTCTCACTCAAGGGAAGCGGATGTATATGATTGCGGCTTATGCGGCTGGAGCTCCGCAGGTTCCTTACTTTGCTTCAGAACTTGAGATTCTTTTTAGGGAACTGAAACTGAGCTTGGAAGAAAACTATTTCATCTTGGCCGGTGATTTGAACGTAAAACATGAAGATTGGGGAAATAAACATAGTAATCCCAGAGGTAACCATCTTTTTAATTTGATGAATCTTTACAGCGTTGAATATGGCGTCGACCTGCTGGCTACTGAAAAGCCATCGTATCCAAGAAGCGACTCCTTTCTGGATCTTTTGCTGTACGACACAAGACTAACAGTTACAGAAAAAGTGGGTAATCACCCTCGAAACTGCTTACAGACAATCGAGTACGACAGTGATCACTGCGGACTGGCTGCTGTAATGCAGATTCCGAATGAACGCGTGGAGTTGGAGGAATACGTTGCAACGCATTCTTACAATTACAGTAAGATGCGCTGGCCTCGTTTCACCAACGCCCTAGCGAGAGAACTTCGTTCGAGTGGCATAGCCCCACCAAACAGCAGAAACCTGACAAATACAGAAATTGACCAACATTTACAACAGATGGACGAAACAATAAAACGAACAATGGAACGGACAATACCAAAGTACAAAGAACGGGACCAAATGGACGCTTACAGAAACGCGACTATTGACGCACTACGTAAGCACAAGAGTGGCTTACTGACAAGACTCAAAAACTTATACAGACGACTCACAGACCCACACGACTTGGAGGTTAGGACACTGAAGTCGTCAATAAAAAATGTCAATCTGTTGATTAAGGAGAACTACAGGTTATCAATTAACAAGTACTGGGACCGTAAGATCCGGTCAGTTAATTCCAGTGACCCTAGTATGTTTCCTAATATCAACAAGATATTCAGGAAAAAGAACGACAATGACCTTCCGTGTCTGAAACTCCAAAGAACTGAAGAGAACAGAGACGTACTCAGGACAGCGCAAATAGATCCAGAAGAAGCCATCTGTTAAGTAACACAAAAACACCCGACCATAATATCACACCTACATTTTAAATAAATGCTGACACGATGGGAAATTATGCCTTTATCATTTCCCATACACTATTTTTAATTCTATTTTTGTTATCCAAATTTTTACCTTTCCCACAACCCATATTCCACCCAACTCCCTCAGCAGCGTGAGGCCAGACGAAATATGATCTTCAATAAAAGTTCAATGTTTTGCCTCACGCGCTGATATTTGATATTTAATATTTATGTAGACTGACCACTTTTTAGTTTGCCTTTTGCAAACCTTTGGTCAGTCTAATCACTCATCATTGTTATTCCCAAGTGAACACTTGTGTATTTAATTTATTTAATAAAAATTATTACCTATTTGTTACCATAATTATTTTGTGTTTTAAAGACTTTATTTGTGTTAACAATTGTGGCGACCGTGACAGGACGATGGGAAATTATGCCTTTATCATTTCCCATACACTATTTTTAATTCTATTTTTGTTATCCAAATTTTTACCTTTCCCACAACCCATATTCCACCCAACTCCCTCAGCAGCGTGAGGCAAAACATTGAACTTTTATTGAAGATCATATTTCGTCTGGCCTCACGCTGCTGAGGGAGTTGGGTGGAATATGGGTTGTGGGAAAGGTAAAAATTTGGATAACAAAAATAGAATTAAAAATAGTGTATGGGAAATGATAAAGGCATAATTTCCCATCGTGTCAGCATTTATTTAAAATGTAGGTGTGATATTATGGTCGGGTGTTTTTGTGTTACTTAACACCATCTTTGACGATGACCTTTTTAAAATTGAAGATCCGAAGGAAAAAGTGGAGGCGGTGGGAGCTGCTTTCCAGCAAGTGTACAAGGTGAATGCTAGCATTCGCCCCAACCACGACCTGGAAAACAGAGCCCTACTTAATCACTTTTACCTTCGAAATGATATAACACAATGGCGATCTGAGAACCGCGGTTTCATGCGGTTCAATGACGATTCCTTGGCAAATGCCATAATCGCCGAGCAAACGGGACCAAGTCCCCTGTTAGTAACGAAGGTTGAGCTTCAGCTCATCTTCAACTCAATAAAATATAAAAAGTCAGCAGGTGTCGATGGTATATCCAACGTTGTACTAAGACATTTACCGATGGAGGCAATTAACATTTACACCACACTCTTCAATAATGCACTGAATAATGCATATTATCCAGTGCATTGGAAGACCGCTGTGGTTCATCCTCTCCCGAAAAAGGGAAAGGACAACTCCAACCCGTCAAATCTTCGGTCGATAAGTCTTCTTCCGAGCATCAGCAAAGTTTTCGAAAAAATCATTAATAGGGCTCTGACTAAGTGGGCTGCGGACAACAAAATAATTCCGGATAAACAGTTCGGGTTCAAGGCGGGTCATGACACAATTCATGCTGCGTCTAAACTCGTTTCTGATATCTAATGGAATAAAACAAAACAACAATGCACAGGTGCAGTTCTGGTTGATTTGGAAAAGGCCTTTGACACCGTATGGTTAGAGGGTCTTTACCTAAAACTGAGCAGGCTTGGCATAAGCAAGCCATTGTTGTATATACTTTATGATATGCTTAACGGTAGAAAGTTTGTTGTCAAAAGTGGCAATGTAACTTCTACCACAACATTTTTAATTAAAAATGGTCTTCAACAGGGAGCGGTGAATTCGCCGATTCTCTTCAGCATTTACACCAGCGATCTGATAGGTAGTCTTACAAAGGCAATTGCGTACGCCGACGATCTAATTGCGTACAGAACGGCCCGAAAGGTTGAGGTTATTAGAATTCTCTTGCAGCGTGATTTCGGCAAGATTCAGCGATATTGCGACGACTGGAAACTGAAAATAAATGTTCAGAAGTCGGAGACAATTCTGTTCCGGACTCCGTTGGCTAGGGCTACGAGGGATACGTGCAAGAAAAGGCGCAAGATGGTTATCGTTAATCTTCACGGGCAGCCATTAGCGAGCAAAAGTGTAGTGAAGTATCTCAGTATCTGGTTAGATCAGTATTTATATTTCGACAGACATATAAATGCTGCTCTGACCAAGGGCGGATCCAGACTTTTCATCAGAGGGGGGTCACACACTTAGATGAGTTTTTACCCACCGCTTAAAAATGTTCTTTAATGTTTTGTAAAGGAGGCTAACAAAATTTAAATAACATAATGTGTACGAGTATATTAACCTAACCTTTACACATTTCCATTGCTAAAATGACAAATTTAGTTATCAAATTATTTTAAAACACTGTTGTCCAGCAAGGTATGGTCTAACTATTTAGTTTGGATGACTCCCTACATATGAAAGCATTCATAGATTCCAAAAGATTTCTAAATATGCCATATTTAAGAGCTAAAATACAATACTTTAGAGGGTTTTTGTTGCATTTCAAGCAGAAATGTAAGAAATTGTTTTGAAACGTACTCGTAGCATTTTTTCCAAAAATAAAATATACTTTTCTTGTATCCATTTCTATTTATGCTAAGAACGCTAAAAAAATTCCAAAACCCAGAAAATGAGAGGGCTTTTTTTGACGAATTTTTTTCGAACTCAATTTTCGGGAGTCTATTATTACTATCGCTATCAGTCTGCTTACTCGTATATTGATCTTAAAAGAGTCAACAAAAGTTAAAAATTGTATAGAGAAAAATGTTTGGTTCTTGAATTTAAGGAAATATGTGTATTTAAGTACATAATTTCTCTAAATAAATTAAATTAAAACAAATTAAGGTAAACAAATAAGTTGGGAAGAAACTTTTGTGTGGCACTCACAAATTACACGTTTCAGAATCTCTTTCACTTCAAAGCTCAAGAGATTCAAAGCTTGTATATCAATAGATATGACCCGTTTATTATGTTTTTCAATTAGCCAATAATTTAACAAAAGTGTCACTTTTGCTGTTTTTGGGACATTTATATTATTGAAATTCGTGTTTAAATATTAGTTCTAGAGCATCCAAAGCAAATTCACTTCAAAAGTAGATTTATTTAATTTTTTAAGATCTTTTAAGATCTTTTGTATTCAACAGAAAACCAATTTTGAAATAAATAAAATGCGCGACTAGAACTTGCTAATTTCTTCCAAAAAGTCTGTTTAAAAATATTTTGCTATATTTTACCTGCAAAATAAGTTTTTCATAAAAATTCAAATGCCATTTTATTTGTCAAAAAATCTAGAATAACTTATTTTTTTTCGAAAATCATTTTAAATTTTAAATTTTGTCTTAAAAATATTTTTGATAAGCACTAAATAAAGGGCTTATAAATATTTGTACATTTTACATTTAAATTTGGTCAAAAAATGTTGACCTCTTTCTGAGATATCGAGTTTGTAAAAAAAATTAATTTTTTTTTTTAAATAAAAAAAATACATTTTTGATCATAAAAAATCATCATCAATGTGATCATTTGATCATCAAAAAGAGCTTGCACAAAAAGAGAAGATTATTGATATTAGTTTTCCATTACTTCTTGAGAAAACTTAAAAACAAAATAAAGGTTTTTGAGGGGTACCCTTCTGGAGCAATACCAATATATCAGTGGCGTCTCGTCAGGGTGTGCAAGGTGTGCATTGCACACCCTGATCTAACAACGAAAAATATCCCTCATCAAACAATTTCTCATTTACCACTCATAAATAAAATATGCCCAATATGCACCCATACACCCTGTATCACAAAGCCTGCATTCATTTTCTTCCGTCTTATTTTTTTTTTATTTCTTCATCAAACAACAGAAAAAAATATGAAATAAGCTCGTACGAAATCCTTCTGTGCACATTTTCTTTCAACAAATAAATGTATCCAACTCGATCGCACACAATTTTCGCAGTGTTCCTATCCATCCCCATCGCCATTCTTCGCCCGCAAGATATACACACATACACAAAATATTTTCTCTGATGAATTTCTCGTACGACGGTTTTCTGTGCACGGTCGGTATTCTTATTTTCTTTTCTTTTGTATGTTCCGTTCTGTTTTTGTAAAGGATTGAAGATGAAAAATAGAATGAGTTACATCGAAGCTCGTGCGAAAAAAAGGAATGCACGAGATTCGGCGGTGTAGGTATTTTTTTTTCTGTTTTAGGTAGAATAGAATCAAAAACACTCTAATGAAGATATAAATCCTTCGTACGTATCACCCTCCAAAACCCATTTGTTTACATTGTTGTATTTGTAATTTTGACATGATGTCCATGAATAAATGTGAAATCCAACAACAATTCGATTCGGACCGGAACTGATTAGTTGTGACTTAGGGTACGTGTTTTCACGCACACTAAGAATTGTTTTATCAGGTCCGTTTCCGGTTTAGTTTGTAGGCAAACCAATATGGCTACCGAGGATTTATATCTTTACTAGAGTGTTTTTGGAATAGAATGAATTACATCGAGGCTCGTGCGAAAAAAATAAATGCACGAGAGTCGGCGGTGTAGGTATTTTTTTGTCTGTTTTAAGTAGAAAAGAATGAATTACATCGAAGCTCGAGCGAAAAAAAGGAATGCACGATAGTCGGCGATGTAGGTATTTTTTTTTCAGTTTTATGTTCAGTTTTTCCAAATTTCATAGGAAAAATGTGAAAATGAAATGAATTGGTCACAGTTTCATGAGATGCTTTTGAATCGGTCGGTATACGGAAGTCTTTTGTTTTTATTATTTAATTAATTTAAAAGTGATATAACATCAAAATGTATGAGAGTGAAGACGAAGATCGTGTAAATTCTTTATTAGAAAAATCTTTTAGTTGTTATAGTTATGACGAAAAAAAAACAATTATTGATGCAGGGAGGCCAACACCAAATTTAGAAAACTTAAAATCAACATACAAAAAAAGTGGAAAGGAATATACGCGAAAATTTAATTTTGATTTGTACAATCAACATGATTGGTTGACGGGGTCGGTTAAGCGAAAAAAACTTTTTTGTTGGCCGTGTTTAATTTTTCAAATTAATGAAAAAGAAAAAGTGTGGAGCACTATTGGCTATACGGATCTCAACCATTTGCATGAGAAAATCCCAAAGCACGAACTTTCGATTTCGCACATAACAAATGCTCTTTCATTAAATACTTTTGGAAAAAATAGAATAGAGTATTTATTTGATCATCAAAAAAAAATGTCTGCACAGTGTTTTAATGAAAATGTATCAAAAAATAGAAGGGCTTTTGAGGTTTTAATTAATGCAACTATTTTTTTGGCTGTTCATGAGTTGCCATTTAGGGGTCACGACGAATCTAATCTATCTTTAAATAAAGGTAATTTTAAAGACTTGTGTGAATATACAGGCCAATACAATCTAGAATTTCAACAATTCTTGGAAAATTCAACAGTATTTAAGGGAACTTCTGCAACGATTCAAAATGATTTGATTGAAGCAGTAAGCAATGTGTTGTTAAGGGAGATTAGAAGAGAGATTCAACAAACCGAGTTTGTCGCAGTGCAATTTGACGAAACCACAGACATCTCGCGAAAAGCACAACTTTCGTCAATAATTCGCTTTGTAGGGGAAAACGGAGAATGTGAGGAACGTTTTTATAAATTTTTTGATGTAAGTAATGACCAAAGTGCTGATGGAATTACTAAAGTAGTTTTACATGTAATTGACGAACTCAACATTGGTGCTAAACTTGTTGCTCAGACTTATGATGGTGCACCTGTAATGTCTGGTTCAATTAATGGAGTGCAGGCTCAGATAAAAAAAGTATATAGTTCTGCTCTCTTTATCCACTGTAATGCTCATGTGTTAAACCTAGTGCTTTCTAAATCAGTTCAAAGTGTGAAAGAAACAAAACAGTTTTTTGGAACTTGAAGTAGTTTAGCATCATTTTTTTCAACATCAGCAAACAGAGATACTTTATTAAAAAAAACGCTTAACAAAAAAATCCCATCAGTTTGTAATGTGAAGTGGTCTTTTAACTCCCGGTTACTAAATTTAGTTGAAAAAGAAAGACTGAACTTAATTGCTGTGTTCGAATACATAATTGAAGATAATGAACAATGTTGGGTGAAAATACAACGGTTAATGCTCGCGGTTACTTACAATTCTTAAGCGAGTTTAAGACTATTTTCTTTTTAAATTTATTTTCTTCTATATTTGCACAAACTGACGTGTTATATAATTTACTTCAACAAAAATCGTTAGATATTGAACACTGTATAAAAGAAATATCGAACTGTACCGAATACATAAAAAAAATAAGTGGAAACGAGGACTTCGAAATTTAATTTCTGAAAACTTTTGATTTATTCGGAGGTTTGCCTGTGAAACGTTCTGAAAACAAAGAATTCTTCAAAGAAATAAATAAAAATGTTTTCGAAAAAGTTTTATGTGAAATCAGTGCGCGCTACAAAGATTTAAGGAACATTAAATTTGTACAGTTGTTAAATAGTGAAAAATTTTCAGCCTATAGTGCTAAGTTCCCTGATGACCTTATAATCTCCCTTAAGGAAATCTATGGAAATTTTTTAAAAATTAACTATTTAAAATTGGAAAATGAGCTAAAAGTTCTTTATCGCTCTGAATGCTATACTAAAAAAAATGTAACGGAAATTGCAAACTTAATCACGTCCGCTAATTTAAACCAAACATTTTCAGAATGCTTAAAACTTTGCAATCTAATTATGACGATTCCGTCAACCACAGCAACAACAGAAAGAAGTTTTTCAACATTGAAAAGAATAAAAACTTCCAATAGAAGCACTATGGGAGAAGACCGGCTTTCTGCGTTGTCTTCCATTACTATTGAAAGAGAATTCCTGATGTCCTTACGGAAGTGCCAAACTTTTAATTTTAATGAGAAGGTGATTACAGAATTTACAAAAAAAAATCGAAGAATCGATTTGATATATAAAAAACTTTAATTTATATGTTTTATATAAAGTTTTTGTTTAAGTTTAATTTATTTAGTTTTTGTTACATACGTTTTTAGTTTAGTCTTTTTTTATAATAAAAATGAATGATGTTTTGTTGCCAAAGATTTAATTTTATTCAAAATATAATTGAATAATTTACCAAGAGAAATCAAAGAATCAAATTAATATAATAAAAAACTTTAATTTTTATGTTTTGTATTAAGTTTTTGTTGAACTTTAATTTTTCTTGTTTTTGTTACCTACGATTTAAGTGGATTTTTTTTATAATAAAAATATACATAATGATATTTTGTTGTTGTTGTTTTTTTTTTTTTATTTGGAGAAAACAGTAAATGGTAAGAGTTTGATTAATGAATTGATTTTTTTTTTAAATAAGCTTATAATTTTCAAGGATTGCACACCTATCTAAATTATTCACGCGACGCCACTGCAATATATGTATATTTTTCTTGTAGAAAGAAGCCAAATTAAGAACACAAAATTTAGAGAAAGTTTTAGAAAAATCACATGTTTTACCAAAAATTTGTATGGGGACTGCTGTTATTTTTTGTATTAATAAAATGAAAAAAAAAACACCTTACACTAATCGGCTGAAAATCTTAATTTCAATCAACACAATTGTTTGGACTGTAGGGGCCAGTTAAGACCGACAGACGGGCGGAATCGGGGTACCCACTTTTTTCGACTTCTCTACCGTCGTAATGTCATTTTTAATTAAAAGCTCTAGTTCGAAATTTTTTACTAAAGCAAAACTTGCCATATAGTTCCTATATCGTCGGTTGACAGGTAAAACTCACTAAGTGCAATTTTGAGCGAAAATGACTTTATATCGCCAATGACTCAATTTTTTGGTAAGCTATCCCTGGAAAAACTCATTATGTGTATTTAACGGTCATAAGCACCCGTTTCAAATTTTGAAATATCATCAACTGTAAAATTTTACGTTTTTGCGGCAGGAAAAAATCATTTACGTACTTAATGATTTTTACTTGCAAATACTGTATTCTATAGCCGTACTTCGTGAACCTTAAAACAAAATTATTTGTACAGTATGCTTTGATTTGTTTTTCAATCATAGCTTTTTGAATGTAAATAATTTTCTTCAAATACATTTTGATCTGAATCTGAAGTTAAATTGCAAGATTTCGGGTTTTGTGCAGTTAATTGACAATTTGTTTTAAATTATTATAACATTAACGGTTAAAGTATCATTATCTTAATATGAATAATTCAAGAGGTAGATACCTAGCCCAACTTGCACTAAAAAAACAAGGACAAGAGAAAATCCTTGAAAATGTGGTAAGTACATACATAAATAAGATGTTCTGTCTATGTGGTGTCTTTATTTCGTTGAGTATGGTTTTAAAACTAAGGATAATAATCTATGTATGTATATGGTATCCTTTTAATAGAACAATAAACCTTCGTTGAATGAGGATGGTAAGACTGGGCTACTACCATTGCATGCTCTAATTAGTGTTGATCCTCTGAACCAAGGACCTGCTGAGGAAGTGCAGAGTCACATTATTATGGACGACGATGAAGTGATTGAACCAGTAAAAATAAATGTAGGTTTCAACGTTATTTTTATTTTCTTGCATCTCTAATTTAAAATATTTCTTTGCTGCTCATCACTTTTGCAGATTCAAAACAATGCAATTCGGCTTGTCGATTATGACAGCAGCAGTGAGGAGATGGATTTTAGTGGTGATTCGGATGAAGATCCAACTTTTCAGCCCAATTTAGAGCACGAAGAATCTGCAATCTCTGATTTTTCAGACTATATGGCTGAAAAAAAGGAGAAAACCTTAACTAGACGAAAACAAAATCACGCAGAAACCTGGAAGGCCAATGTAGCGAAATCTCTTCGAGCAAAATGTCTCCCCTATTCAACAAAAAAAAAAAAAAACAACCTGCTAAGGCTCCTAAACCAATAGACTGCTCAAAATGTAAGTTCAAATGCACTCATTTTTTTTCTGAGGCCGATAGGCAAGCAATTTGTGCAACGTATTGGGGTTTTTCAAACTATAACAGGCAAAAAGACTTTTTATTAAAATTTGTACAAAGTGATCTTCCAAAACGCAGAAAGGCAAATACCAACAATCAAAAATCGCGACAAATATCTAAACGATACTTTTTAGAAAACAAAAACAAGAGGCATAGAGTATGTGCAAGTTTTTTTGAGAAAACGCTTTGTGTTTCAAATGGACCAGTCAATACTGCTATCAAAGGTGCAAATTTTGGATCTTTTACTGGAAATGATAAGAGAGGTCGAAAAGTTCCGGGAAATAAAACAAGCGAAGCTGGAATAGCTTTAGTAAAGAGCCACATAGAAAGCTTTCCAGTCATGGAATCCCATTACGTGAGGAAATCGACTAAGAAATTGTATCTTGACAGTAGTTTGTCCATTTGGAAAATGTATGATCTTTATCGCAATGATTTTTGCAAGATGCATAATGTAACTGAAATTGTCAGTGAAAAATCTTACAGGAGAATTTTTTGTAACAACTACAACTACTCATTTTTCAAACCAAAAAAAGACCTTTGCGCAATGTGTGCAAAATATGCTCAAGCTTCTGAAAAAGGTAAATGTGAATTGGAAGCAGAATACTCAATGCACTTGATGCGAAAAAACCAATGCAATGAAGCCAAAAATATAGATAAAATGAGATGCATTGATGATCCCAAATTCATAACTTGCACCTTTGACTTGCAAAGTGTTCTGCAGTTGCCATATTCAAGTGTTTCATTGTTTTATTATTCAAGAAAAATATGCGTGTATAATTTGACAATCTATGTTGGAAGTGGAGAAGATGCTCATTGTTACACTTGGAACGAATTAAATGGTAAGCGAGGAAGTAATGAGATAGGCTCAATTTTATACCGTTTTCTGGAAACGTTGCCCACAAGCGTGACTGATGTTTCACTGTTCTGTGACACTTGCGGTGGCCAGAACAGAAACCAACAAGTGGCAGCTGTTTTGAAGTATGCCGTTCAAAATTTAAGCCACCTTAATAGAGTGGAACTTAAATTCTTAGAGTCAGGACACTCACACATGGAGTGTGACTCCATGCATTCGGCAATTGAGTCGGCCAAGAAAAATAAAAGCGCCTATACAATGAACGATTGGACGCGCATTTTTCAATCAGCCAGATCAATTAAAACAAATAAAAGGAAAGGTGGATATCAAGTTCATCTTTTAAAGTTTACGGATTTCTTTAATCTTCAGGAACTGGCAGCCAACACAATTAAAAACCGGAACAAAGATGAAAGCGGTGACAAAGTATCTTGGCTCAAAATAAAGTGCCTTAAATTTGAAAAAGAATTTCTGGAAACTTTATTTTACAGATACGATCATACATCTGAATACAAAAAAATAAATGTATGTGGAAGAGGTCGCAGGAGAAAAATATTTGGACTTAAATCTGCATACGTCGATTATTTGCCGATTTCCTCAGCCAAAACGGCAGACCTTATAAAACTTTGCGATGCTGGCTTGATTCCAGAGGAAGTCATTCCATGGTTCAAAAGTTTGCCTACGATAAATTTGACGCATGCCGAGCGCTTACCAGAGCCCTCTAATGATGAAAGTGATTTGAAAAATGAATAAAGTGTATTTCCTTTTATATTGTTAATGTTAATATAGTTATTTCCTTAAACTTATCTCAATAAAATATCAACGTTAATCACTATTCGACAGATTTTTTATTCATTATAATATATGCGCGGCTGCCAATCCGGCAAGAAAAAGTCATTATGTGAGTTTGTTGGTACTTTCTTAAAAACTATTGCATTTAACGCGAAAAGTTAAGGTCTATCATAATTATAAAACCTGACTTTACTTTCTTAACTTTGAACTTTATTAAAAGCTTATTAAATAGAATTTTAAACTAAAATTATTCGTTGATACCTCATTATCTCCAATACACTCTGAACGCACATACTGAACTTTACCTGTCAATCGACGATATGTCGCCAATAAAAATAACTTCAATGTTCAAAAAAATTTATTAATAAAATTGAAGGCTAGTTTAAGGAATTTAAAGGCAACTTAATATAAAATTGATCATCTCTTATTCAAGGTTTCTTCTTAAGGACCTGAATATTTGCTCTTTTTCTTAGAAACAATTTTTATGAAAATAATTAAAGGCATTACTAAAGTTTTTTCAAATTATAAATTGAGTACTAATAAATCTATAGATGAAATCTATAGATGAAATCTTTACTTATACAACTTAACTGTATAAGCTTTATGGCTCATATGACCCCCCCCCTGGATCGTCAGTTGGTCAAAAGTTGATGAATTTGTGCTGCGTTTTTGGAATAGGCTGAATTTCCGATTCATATTATGTTCTTGGTCCAGTTCTCAGTTAAAAGTAGTACTTTTGGTAACAAATTTTAAGGAAGTAAAATACAAATGTTGTTTTCACATACAAAAAATAAATAATTCAAAATATAATGGGGGTCATATGCATTAACGCAATACGATTAGTTTTGAATTGAAGGGAATTCCTACGAAAAGCAAACAAATTATCTCCCAGGGGGGGGGGGGTCATGACCCCTATGACACCCCCCCCCTGGATCCGCCATTGGCTCTGACCAGCGCCAGAGGAGCCTTCGCTCTAACGAAACGGCTGTTTTTTTAGCAGTCGGCTTGACCCCAGAGTGAAGGTAATTTGCTACATGGCCCTCATACGGCCGATGATCGTTTATGGTTGTCTTGTGTGGTTCAACGTTGCCCCTTCCCAGATGGAGAAGTTTGGGGTGTTCGAGCGGCAGTGTTTACGACGCTGTACCGGCTTATACAGAACAGCCGAATCTTCTTATGTGCATTACTATTCCAACGAGGTCCTATACAATGGGGCTCGAATCAACAGAATTGACAATTTCGTGATAAAACTCGTCCGAGGTCACATTGCAAGAGCTATGTCTTCGACCAACAATTTAATTTTCGGGGCGTTCTATCCGAACGACGAGTATTTTGAAAGTGCACGTTTGAGCGGCTTCATTCCACCAGAGGCATTCCTCTTTTTAGATAGATGCGGTCTGATACGGGATGGATTGGCAGTTCCGCTAATCTACCACGTCAGATGACGAACCGTGGATAGGCGACTCCTGTACAATCGGGACGTCATGGCACAAGGCGGAGCAGAGCTCCTTCGGTTCAGTAGGGCTGTGTCCGAAAGGGACCGAACTGATAGGGTGAAGCAGGAGAACCAGTTTTGGTGGCTTCAATCGGCACTTGATAGTGGGTAGTCGGGATGAGGTTTTAAGCCTTGGCCGGCTTACATACTTGTTTCATAGTTTTAGGGTTTAGTTTTAAGTAGAATAGGCATGGTGGCACAAAAAAAATACAAAAAAAAAAGTACAAAAAAAAACAAAAAAGGAAAATACAAAAAATACAAAAAAAAAAAAAATACAAAAAAAAACATGGAAAAAAATAAAAAAAAAAGACAACAAAATATGAAAAACAAAAAACGTTAGATAATTGGATTTGCTGCTGTGGTTGTTCTAGTTTTAAGTAGTAGGTAGAATAGGTAGTTTTAGTTAGCTTTAAGTTTTATATTAAGGACCTTTTTTTAAGTAGTTTTAAGTAAAAATAAAAAAGGATATTGATATTAGTTTTTTTGAAATTTTCTAATGAATAAAAAAATAAATACAATGGAATTGAAGTTAAATAGATCTTAGGGCCGAAAGGCATTAGCATTAAGTATTATTGTTTAACTTAGAGTGTCCGTATGGGACCAGTAAGTTAGTTGTAAGTTATGGTTAATTAGGCTAGTTTTATGAATTTTTGTCTAGCTTTAAGATAGATTTAAGATTGAATTAATAAAAATGAATTTGGAAAAAAAAAAAAAAAAAAAAAAAAGAGCTTGACTTAATTGCGACTCTTGTTGAAACACCTAGGTTCGATTTCCGCCCCGTGATTATTATTATTCTTATTTTTTTTATTATTGTTATTTTTATTATTTCTTTTTTAAACATAAATATATCTTAATTTTTTTTTTATTTATTTCATTTAACACTCCTTTGTAAAATATGGATTGCTTCAATAAAAACTGCCAAGAGGGTTCCAATAATAATCCACTATTTGCTTGTTTCGGACCCTGTGGTAATCTTTACCATGCAAAATGCGTTGGTTCAACGAATGCATTTATTGAAAAAATAGCCAATTCAAAATTTGCTTAGTGGTACTGTCACGAGTGCCGTAAGCTCTCTGTATCCCAACTAGCTTTTAAAATGTCTTCTTTTAAAGCTGACATTTTAAAACTTTCTAAAGACTTTGAATGGCTACTGAAATCATTCAATACTGCAGTTTGTAAGTTAAATTCATACTCTGTAACCAACATCATGGTTGACAATTCGACAAATGATTTACGACAACCCAATATTCCTTCTACTTTCTCTTCTGCAGGTGAAGATATTCTCGGGCAATCAGGTTCTGGTGTTAATAACTCAGAAAGTGTACCTGACAAACAAAAGAAAAAGTCTAAAAAAATAAGCCGAGAAAATTCTGAACTTGATAGAAATTCTACCCCCCCCCCCTCAAAAAGAACAAATGTCAACATCACCCCAATACCTATAGATCCTACCCGAACCCCCATATACCTCAAATTTCTGACTCAAATTCAGCTCCCAGTAGCGACTCCGTTACAGTAAAAACCAATTCCATCCCCATCAAAGCTGTTTTGAAACCAAAAATTATTTTTATATCTCGTCTGGACCCAGTAACAACGCCAGAAGATATAACTTCGCACTTAGTATCTACCAAGAGCATACCTTGTAGCTCATCCATTAGGTGTTCTAAGATCAGTAAACCAAACAGCTTTGTTTCCTCTTTCAAAATAGTAACGAATCCCACGTTCTTCGATCCCATTTGCAATACTAATATATGGCCCGCTGAGACTTTGGTCAAAGAATTTTCACAAAGTCACAAACGAGGTGTTTCTATGAAAACCAAGCCAAAAAACTCAACAGGCTTGCCCTCTTCTACCAAAACGTAAGGGGACTTCGTAGTAAGACTGCTGACATTTTTCTTAACTCCCAATCATTTCCACATCACGTATTCGTTTTGACAGAAACTTGGCTTAATTCAAGCTTTTCCGACACAGAACTTTTCAGTCAAGAGTTCGAAGTTTACAGAAATGATCGTCATGTTGGTAATGCAAAGGATTTAGGTGGAGGTGTTCTCATAGCGGTATAAAATACATATCTCTCTTCGTCTGTATCTTTTCCGTTTAAACTATCAATTGAACTGGTCTGTGTAAAGTTAATGGTACAGACTAAGACTATTTTCATTTTAAACGTTTATATTCCTCCAAAAAGTTTAGAGTCTGTTTATAGCGAACTCTCCTTGGCATTAGACTTTGTTATCAGTTTGTCCTGCTCTGACACCAATATCTTACTTCTAGGTGACTTTAATTTACCACACATTGATTGGATTCCATCGGAAGACGAATCTTGCTTTCTTTTCTTCTGACGCTATTAGTACCCTTGGACATTTTTCTTGACTTAAGTAATTACCTTACTGAACACAGTAATTCCTTTGATTGCTTATATAATTTTGACTTCAGAAAAGCTAATTTCCAGTTGTTGTCTGAAGATTTAATCACTTCTGGAATTGCTGATACTTTAGCATTTTCTAATATTGACGAAGCAGTTTCAAATTTCTATAAGATCTTTAATAATTGTTTAGAAAAAAATGTACCTTTAAAGAAATCAAGAAATACAAACTTTAGCCACCCTTGGTACACGAAAGAATTGCGTTTACTACGTAACAAAAGAAATAAGGCATGGAAAACTTATCTCAAAACTCTGTCTCCAATCAATTTCTCTTTTTATGTTGAACTTTTTAACGAATTTAAGTCTCTTTCAAATTTTTTATATGCTATTTATGTTTCTGATATGGGCACCTCTTTGAAAGAGAATCCTACAAAATTTTGGAAACTTGTAAACTTAAAGAAAAAATCAGATGGCTTTCCAGTTAACTTCACTTACAAGAATCTTTCTTTAAATAAAACTGTTGATATCTGTAACGCTTTCGCAACAAATTTCCGTGAATCATTTGTTAATAGACCTCAAGAAGTTGATGAAGTATATTTTCACAATCTTCACTCCTTTTCGCAGACTAGCTGTAGTCACATCCCTGTGCTACAGAGTACGGTCCTTGATCTTTTATCCGTGTTGAATGATGACTGCTCAGCCGGTCCCGATGGTATTCCCCCGATAGTATTAAAAAAGTGTAGTAATGCATTAGTTGAACCCCTTACGTTCTTATTCAAACTTTCTCTAAAAACAGGCAAATTTCCCAGTTTATGGAAGAAGTCATTTCTTACACCAATTTTCAAGAAAGGTAACAAGGCGGATATAACAAACTACAGGCCCATTGCAAAGCTTTCTTGCATACCTAAATTGTTTGAACAAGTTGTTTGTGAAAGTGTAGCATTTTTTAGTAAAAATCTCATTTGCGAACAGCAACATGGTTTTGTGAAAAAAAGATCAACCGTTACTAATCTCCTCACATTCTCAAACATATGTTCAAACGCTTTAGAACAAGGTTATGAAGTTGACTGTATATACACTGACTTTTCCAAAGCTTTTGACCAACTTAGCCACGGAATTATTTTATTTAAACTTAAAGCTCTTGGTTTTCCACCATTTTTCTTAGCTTGGATCAAATCATACCTTGAAAACAGATCCTATGAGGTAAAATTTAGAAATTGTCATTCTGAACCTTTTGTTGCTCAATCTGGTGTTCCCCAGGGAAGCCATCTTGGCCCTTTTCTATTCATCCTATCTATAAACGACGTATCGTCATGTCTACGCTCAAGTGATGTTCTTATTTTTGCTGATGACATGAACATTTTTAAGATAATAAAGTCCACCCAAGATCGCATCCTCTTACAAGCTGACATTGATAGTTTTACATTTTGGTGTGGCAAAAATAGCCTTACCCTCAACCCTTTTAAATGCCAGACGATAACTTTTACTAAAAAACGAGTCGGTAGTGTATTTGATTATTGTATATCAAAGCAAAAACTCGGTCGCGTCTCCACATTTAAAGATTTAGGTGTTCATTTCTGTTCCAACTTAGAATTTACACATCACATTAATTTTATTGTTAATAAAGCAAGTTCTATGCTTGGTTTTATAAAACGCTGGGCAAAGGAGTTCAATGATCCCTATGTTACTCTTTCTTTATACAATTGTCATGTTCGTCCTCATCTTGAATATGCTTCGCAGGTATGAAACCCCTATTACGAAATTCATAAGAAACGTATTGAATCAATTCAACATAATTTCATTCGCTTCGCCCTAAAGGGTCTTCCGTGGGAAGATCCTTATGATCTGCCTCCCTATGAACATCGTATTCAACTTCTTCAATTGCAAACTCTCCATCAAAGGCGTGTTAATAATGATTTAATTTTTTTTCATCAACTCATTAATGGTGAAATTGATGCATCTTATTTGCTATCTTGTATACATTTAAATTACCAAGGCGGAACTCATCACCTGCGTACTTTTGACTTTATACATATTGACTTCCATAGAACTAACTATGGAAAGAATGAAGCTTTAAGTCGAATGAGCATTTTATATAACTTAAACTGTTCATCGATTGATTTAAATTTAAATAAGGTGGGATTAAAATCATTGTTTAGAACCAGTGCTCCACTATCGTAAACGTCTTTATTTAATTTTTTTGATGTTATATATTAAATTATGTTAAATGTTAATAATTATTATGTTTTGTATTTTGTGCGTGTGTTAAGCTATTATTGTATTATTTTCTTATCAACAACTAACACATGCACTTATGATGAGCCTCTGATCGTAGTGTGACGCTTGCTGTAAGCTAACTACTTTCTGAAAATTCTGAAGTGTAATAAAGGATGTCGCTGCTACTTTATATTAACTTCCAGCCGAGCGAGTTTCACAGCTGGTCTCTCCATGACACCGTTCATCCGCTGCTCGTCGTACTTCGATGATCCTTCCTTTGGGATAGTTATTTCTTGGCAAGTCCTTATCGCCGACTATCACAATATCTCCTACTTGCAATGGTAACACTGGTGAAAACCATTTTGAACGGAGTGTGAGTTCGGGCAAGTATCTTTCAACAAAAATCTTCCTGAAGTGGTTGGTAAAACGTTCTTTCTGTTTATAATTGGTCCTTAGAATTTTTGGCTCATGTTCTGGATTCCCTATAGGTTTGATGTCACCCGAAAGCAGTCCCAAAAAATGATTGGGTGTCAATACTTCGTCTTGTTCATTGGTCAAAGGCACATATGTCAGTGGTCTGG
Organism: Eupeodes latifasciatus; assembly: GCA_920104205.1. NCBI lineage: Eukaryota > Metazoa > Arthropoda > Insecta > Diptera > Syrphidae > Eupeodes > Eupeodes latifasciatus. Next base: position 107,938,942 of record OV049926.1, on the reverse strand, counting down.
AATTGATTATGTTCTCTGCCGATATTAAACAGCTTCTTAGCAGTTGATCAGAAGGAGTACTCTCTGGCAATGAGGCATATAACGCTTCCTTGAAGCACCTCACCATCCGTTCCCAGGCTCCACCCATGTGTGGTGATGCAGACGGGTTAAAGTTCCATCTTAATTTCGTATTGACGATTCGCCTAGCCAACACTTCGGGGTCAACTGCCTTTAGTTCTTCTCTCAGCATTCTCTCAGCTCCAATGAAGTTTGTTCCTCTGTCGCAGAATATTTGAGCAGGGAAGCCACGTCTGCTAATAAAATCGGTTAAACACAATATAAATGTATCTGAATCCATTTTCTTGCAATTTTAATGTGCACAGCACGAGTGGTCATGCACGTAAAGAGTACACCCCATCCCTTCTCAGTACGTCTTCCAATTTTCACCATCATTGGTCCAAAATAATCTACTCCCACGTAAGTGAAAGGAGCGGTATAAGCAGAAAGCCTAGCAGCAGGAAGCGGTGCCATTTGTGGAGGTATTGGTTTTGCTTTTCGGATTTTGCACAATTGGCATTCACTTATTCTTAATTTTACCTCATATCGAAGTTGAGGTATTCTATACCTTTGACGGAGTTTATTTACCACACTTTCATTGTTCTGATGTAAAAACGCCTCATGCTCATGCAGAATGATAAGTTCTGTTAATTTATGACCTCTTGGGAGTATGATAGGTCGTCGGGTATCATACTGTAAGTGAATGGCAGCATCTATCCTGCCATGGACACGCAACACACCATCTTCATCCAAATATGGGGATAGATTGTGTATTTGGCTAGACCTATCGACAGTCTGTTGAAGCCCATTTGACATAATCTTCTTAAGATCGTTTATATCTTTTAGATAAGCATCAGCTTGTGCCATCTTTATAAGTTCAATCTCGGCTAATTGTAACTCTTCTTGATTTAAAATACCCTTCTGCTTCGACAAACCCTTCTTCGTATTGTTAACGAATCTTAAAACGTATGCCATACATTTCAGAAGTCTTCTCCACTTTGAAAATCGTTCAAATGAAACGATTTGATTGTACATCACATGTATACCTAAAAAGTCCTCTGATTCATTTAAAATGTTCTTCGGCCATAGCGTCTCAGTTTAAAAAAAAAACGGGCCCTTGAAACCAACGGTCCTGCGGAACGAAACTTGGTGTCCGTACCCATTTGGTTGCATCATCAGCAACGTTGACCTTGGAAGGTACGTAATGCCATTTTCTCACATTTGAGTCATCTTGGATTTCAGCTACCCTAAAGGCTATAAATTTATCATGATCACGGGGCTCACCTTTAATCCATCCAAGAATTGTCCTCGAATCGCTCCAGTAGAAGGTATCATGTATAGACACTGTGAGTTGCTCTTGTATATGTTTGGCCAATCTGCAACCCATTACTGCTGCATCTAGCTCCAAACGTGGTACTGAGCGAAGTTTGATAGGTGATACCTTTGTCTTCCCTGCAACAATTGAACAAACCACTTTGTTCTCAGATTTGATTCGGAGGTATGCCACTGAAGTACACGCCTGTTCACTTGCATCGCAGAAAATGTGTAGTTGCACGTTGACGTCAGACCAGTTGGATAGTTCCTTCAAGTAATATCGAGGAATTTTTACTTGCTCCACTCCTGGATGCAGTTTCAACCAGTGCAACAAGGTCTCAAATTGAGAATCGGTGATCTCGTCGTCCCAGTCGATGTGACTTCTCCAAATTTCTTGAAGCAAAATCTTGAGGAACACGAGGAAGTGTGGTATCAGAACTATTGGGTCGTAAATAGACATGAGAATCCTTAAAGCTTCACGTTTAGTTGGTTTCTTCTCGCCGTTCAACACCGTCTGGTTTCCTTTATTAAAACGGAATGAGTAAGTGAATTCATCGGTGTTAAGACGCCACCACATTCCCAAGATCTTTTCAGTAGAGTGTTCTCGATCGAGACGCATGTTGACTTGAGCATCTATGGAAGTTGGGTTAAGTGTTTCCATCACTTTCTTTGAATTTGACCTCCAGTTGCAGATATCGAAACCAGCATGTTGATGAATTTTGCTAACTTGTGTGGCTAATAACAACGCCTCCTCTTCGGTGTCCACACAATTGAGTAAGTCATTGACGTAATGCTTGGAGATGATGCTCTTTACGGCCCTTGGGAATTCATCTTTAAATTTCTCTGCATTTTTATTTTTGATATATTGTGCCGAGCTTGGAGAGCAAGTTGGTCCAAAAGCCATAACCTGCAAAACATAGGTGTCTGGCTCCTTACTATCGTCCAAATCTCTCCACAGAAATCTTAATACATGCTGATCTTGTTCCGACATCTGAACTTGGTGGAACATCTCTTTGATATCTGCTGCTATGCATATTTTGTGCTGTCTGCAACGCAAAAGAATACCAAAAAGAGAAGAATTTAATTCCATACCTTTCATTAGCATCGTATTCAGTGACACCCCTTTAACTTCTGCAGCAGTGTCCCACACTAGCCGGATCTTACCAGGTTTGTTAGCGTTTTGCACTGGAAACATTGGTAGATACCATTTTCTTTCTCGTGGCATTTGTATATCCTTTAATGTGAGTTTTCGGATGTAACCTTTGGTTAAGTACTTCTCGAACTGTTGCTTTACATTTTCAGCCAAAGCTGAGTCTGCTTTTAACCTCTTCTCTAGGCCTTGCAACCGTCGCATCGCCATTGACCAACTGTCAGGTAGCTCGATGTTCTCATAACGCCAAAGAAGTCCTGTTTTATATCGATCGCCAGTGAAAGAAGTTGTAGAATCGAGTAAACCCTTGGCTCGATATTCTTCTTGTTGCTGTGGAGAATCTTTTGGAGCCGTTACTCCAAGGCTATCCACTGATAGGAATTCTTTAACAATTTCAAGTAAGTTATCATTTCCGTTTTAACACTCACAATGGAAATTATGTACCTCACCATCAGTGGCCATGCTTCTACCTGTACTGCAAAAGACTGTCCATCCAAGTCGACAGTAAACAGCGATAGGCTCCTCAACAGCGCCTTCCTTCACATTTATTGGAATTGCTACATTCCAGTTGAGTAACCTAATAAGAATTCCTAGACTTACTTTGTCGCACGACATCACTGGCAGGCCTCTGAGATGGGGGTATTGAGTTGCAAGCTGCCGATAATTTAGAGATTGAGATGGTAAATTCAGTTAACGAACAGTTCTCACATTATTCAACATGAATTCTGGCGCATTTCGATAAGCTCCGGCAATTTTTACCTCTACCCTTCTCGATTTTTCCTCAACTCTTGTTACGCTTCCTGTCCATTTCAGATACATAGACTCTGACTCACCTTTAAGCCCAAGATAATTTGCAACGTCTTCTCCTATTAATGTGCTGGTTGATCCTTCATCAAAAAAGGCATTGGTTCGAAAAACGTTTTCATTAAACGAAAGTATTACTGGGATCATTCTGAAGCTTACACCTATTGATGACATCGGTGTTTGATGACTCATCTCTGTCTCGTTTGATACAAGATTAATGGACTTTATGATATGCAGTAGAGGATGATGTTTTTTCCCACAGCTATCGATATTACAAACCGTTGAGAATCGACACACGTTTCTATGTCTTTTGGAACACATCAATCACAATTTTCCAGAATTCACCACCTCTAAACGTCTGTTTGGATTCATTTCAACGAACGTCTGACAATTGTTTATATTTCGGCAACTACCTTTGCACACGATGCAACCAACATTATCTCTGTATGATCCTGTTGTTGGCCGCGAAGCACTACTGGCCGCTGCTACCTTTGGTCGAGAAGAATTTGTTATTTTCGATTGCGATAAGTTCATGTTGTCTACTTCGAGATGTTGATAGAAGCTTTGTGGTACTTTATTTTTCTTTTGAACTGGCGGAGTTGTCAAGCTTTCTTTCGGAATCCAAGTACACGTCGTCAGAGAGAAAAGAACTAATAGAGAGAACCAACTTCGACGGTAGCTCTCTTTTTGCCTACAAACTGTGATTTGGCCACCAACTTGCATATGTATTAACTCCATATAAAAAAAATGTGGGGAACAAATACTTATGCAAGTTTGTGTACATACTCACCACAAGAGAGAAAAAACTTTTCTCTTTTCTTTCTGCTCACCACCTTTGAAAAATGGCGGATGTAGTCAGCTGTTCAGAGGTGTTCAAAGAAAATTCAAAATTGTGGATGAACAACTTTTTGGTACTCTCATTGTGTTCGTTTGAGAGTAATATCATTCGAATATGAAGTGAAATTAATTACTCTTATTAGGTGCCAGAACAATGAAGATTTAGAAAAAATTCTAAATTACGCATTTAGATAAATATTAGTTAGTTATTTGAAGCCAGTTTTAATCATTAAGTAAGTAAAATAAATTAGGTGGTGCAACAGTCCAATGAGAATTAGGACCTAGAAACGTAAAACTCTGAAAACATTACAACGATTATTTGTATTATTAGCTGCAATTATGCGTTTAATTTTCGCTCAGACCGTTGAAAGATGCGAGACTTGCAGGAACATTGAAAACGAGAGTTACAGAATGTAAACATAAAACATTGAAAACATTTTTATATACTCCTCTCTTTTTTCCATTCCTATTTTATTTGTGTGTACTCGTTGTTTATTTTCTTTACCTACGTTACTCACGACATTTCCAAAATGCTGAAAATAAGTGATTTAAGTAGACACTAAATAAAAAGACCGTCAACTTGTTACTTCTGTTGCCAATTTTCATTGCATAAGATTTGTGAATAGCTGATAAGCTATTCTTATTGCTTTCCCCTAAGGTAGTGTGTTGCTTTTAAAGGCTTAACTACATAAGCCGAAAAGTACTTTTGTACAAAAGTAAAAATATTTGTATTCTCGCTAGTTCAGTGGTTTTGTGAAAAGAATTTACAAATTTGTTCTTCAACCAAAATTTAAGTCTTATGCATCATTTTTATAAGTTTTCCAGTTCTAACTATTTATATCTTATCTTTCAGTTATATAGCGACAAGGAAAAATCTGTCAGGGAAAGTTCTAACTACAGTTTTTCTGAAAGTGCATTGTGGCTTATTCATAGATGTTTGCTAAACTTTTTAGGCTATTCACAAATAAATGCAAATCAAAGTTAAGGGCTAAACCTGAATAACTATAAACATAGAAAATGCTGTGTTCAAGTAATTATTATCGCAGCCAAATTTCATAATTGATTTTTTTGGTCTTTAAAAAGCTGAAAAAATAATTCATGACAGATAAATGTTACGTTAACACTAAGTTCCAGAAAATATCGATTAATACCGCAATTGCAGAAGATATAAATATTTTTTAAAAATATTCCCGGTAAACTGTAGAACTTTTTTAATTCCGCCTTTTATAATTCAATGTAAAATAATTCAATGCAGTATATTTTAGATAATACAGTAGTTAAGTTATTAGTTAAGGTATTACTATTGAAATAAACATAACAAACATTTATTAAAAACATGTACTCGTTCATATATACAAATAAAGTCTAATCTAAAAAGCCTTAACCTTGTTAAACACTTTCTGCACACATCCTTTCTTGTTTTGGTTGTTCCTGCCATCTATCTGTAACTTAGAGAAAAAGAAGAGAAAAACAAATTCACCACGAACTACCGGTATAACTTCTTCCGTTATTTATTGACAAACAAAAATGTTTTGCTAGAATTAATTTGAATTATAGGAGTATTTTTGTAGATATAAAAACGACAAGATGTTAGCAAAATTAAAAAAAAAGAAATTCATGATAATTACAAATATTATAATGAGACTTGAAAAAACATAGCCTTCTTGGCTATCAATAAACAAAAATGAGAAATGTCGCATTTCCCGGAACTGATGTTTTTTTGTGTACTCTTCTCCGAGGTGGAAACATGTATACACCGATACGAATTCAACACGCTATAAAAAATGAGATTAAGAGGTTTCGAAGGGACGGAGACGAGGAAATTTGGCTCTCTCGATTAGTTTTTTCTCTCTGACGTCGTAGTCACGCTGCATATGTACATCGGTTGCGATTTCGTATAACCATTCAGATAATGTATGCAAACTGTCTGGATCACTTGAATAACGCTTACGCTGTGCCCAGTTAACTAACATTGTTGGAGGTAATTTCTCTTGCAACTCTTTAATAAGCATGGGGTTACAAATATAATCCTCCATCCCAGCTTGAGATAAAGTAGCGCAAATATTCTTGACACCCATGGGAAAGGCGACAAAACTTTCCAATTTCTCAATCTTAGGAGCGGGCATTTTACGCAAACGCTGTATCTGCTGATCCAAGACCAACTCAGGTCTACCAAATAACATTTGCAATGTGTCTATGATGTCGTCCACGCAACCTGGGATTCTGATTTGATCCTCCACCATTGTACGTGCCGTTCCCTGGATACTATGCTGGAGTCGTATCAGATTTTTTATTGTAGTTTGCTTTTAGCTGTTTATAAAAATTGGCCATTCACTTGGATTGCCTGTGAACACTGGAAGGTTCTTGGGCAACGCTTGCCTAGCTGCTAATTGCCGTGATGAAATCTCACCTTCATGCAATTCTTGAAATGGCATTGTTCCTTTACGTGGAGCCTGATGAGTAATCGCCTTAGTACTGACAATTTGTGTCGGTCGTTGCACCTCATCGGTCTCACTCTGCTTTTTCTTTTCTTGATGAATTTCTGTATTGGCAGTTGCTGAGTTGTTCCATCAGCTCTTGTTGTTTTTGCAGGAGAACTTGTTGTCTTTTCAGGATGTCTTGCTCATCCTGCATTAGCTTCAGTTGTTCGAGTATAGTACGTAGAGATGAAGTCGACGAAGAATCGCTTCTGTCAAACGCTGGAAAAGACACGAGTCCTCTTCGCTGAAGACTCGTTGATTTCACCGGTGGTACATTGGCGGTGTCTGCTGCATTACTTGTTGTGGTGTTATAGTTGTTGCTGTCTGTTGCTGTGACGGTGGTGGTGGCCACAATCGTGGCTGTTGTCTCAATTGAGGGGCTGTAAGTTCCAACAGTCAACTGGGTAGATGTTTGCGGTGGTAATTCCGTGCAATTTATGCATCTCCATTCCGGGTCGTTGGCAACTTCATCGCCCACACCAGCACAAGAATAATGTATCCATTTAAGACATTTTGTGCATTCTACCATTTTTGTTTTTTCATACCTATTGCAGCAGACAGGACATCTGTCCTCCAAAGCAGCAGTAGGTTTTTGTAAGTTATTTTGTTTTATCTAAATATTTAACAGATTTTTAATCTTTTCAGATCAAAAACCTTAATAATGAAGAGCTACAAATGTATTTCCTTGAATAAACGATAGTTTTATCTCCAAACCAGAAGAAAACAATTTCACTTATTTGACTCGGAATTCAAGAAGATACGTTCCTATAAAAACCTCTTAAAAAAAAGAATATTTTATTAACTTTGTTTCAGCTATGGATTAACGCACAGAAAGCAAATACCCTTAAGAAATTTGGGAGGTGTACAAATCTTTGCTCTAAATACGAATTACATTTACTTCTTTCGATCGTGATTTTGTTCCTAAAAGACGTATGAAACGTGGCTTGATAGACACTTAAATGGGGAACCATTTTTATTACATCGAATTCTTAGCTAAATACATATGTAAGTCCTATAAAAAAGTAAATTAAATCTCAGTCAAGAAGATGTAACAATGATCGACTATGATACAGAAAGTAACTTCCCTCAAGAACATGGGTTGGCCTTTGTATCATTAACGATAACATCTACTTCCACTTCAGCGGCCATGTTAGGCGCATGAGTTGACGGTGGAGGTTCAAATCAATTCAACAACACCACCAGAATTAAGGATTCAATTTTGAATAAGCGAACATCCTCAGCAATGTCATCGACTTTGTGTAACTTTGCGAAATTCAAAAGTCAATAGTGCAAGTCAAAGCTTCGACATTCAAATGTTGGAAAGACTCAAAAGCAACGGCAGAGTATGCAGGCAAATCAAGTTAGATAATTCATTTACTTACAAGCAATCTAAACCGGTATATTTTAAATTCTATAACATCCTCTACGTATTCATCAGTCGCTAAAAAATATGATGAAAACCGACCAAACATAATTACTCTTGCAGCAACTACAGAAACATCTTTTGGTTCCAGAGAGTGCAACTGTGCGTACATGTAAATCTATTTAAATAAAATGCAGCTAATGTACCAATTAAAATAATAAAAAAAGTGCCCTGAAACTTTCCTAAAGGAGACGAAACGCGACGGTCTTTGATATAATCTAATAAAGTTTTCATATATATACTCGTATGTACATATATGAAAATGTTGAATTTACATATTTTATTCTTTTAGAATTTTTCGACTAGTCGAAAAATAACAAGAAAGTTAATTTAAGAGTATTTGATCTATTTGTACGTACTATAAAATATGACAACCGGCAACACTTGCATTAAAGTGCCATTTTAGTTTACAGCTTAATCATGGAAAGCCATGTATTGAAGTTTAATAGCTAAACCAAAAACACTCTAGTAAAGATATAAATCCTCGGTAGCCATATTGGTTTGCCTACAAGCTAAACCGGAAACTGGCCTCATAAAGTATTTCTTATTAATTTCTCCTCTAATTTATGAAATTTCCCTTAAAAACTCAGTAATTGTGTCTATGTATGAGTGAAAACACGTCAATTTTACTCGTTGAATTCTTCCACATTACAAATACAACAATGTAAACAAATGGGTTTTGAAGGGTGATACGTACGAAGGATTTATATCTTCATATAGTGTTTTTGAGCTAAACCAAATACACGGGTTCGGTCGTGCCGACTTTGGCATATTGAATACAAACGATGGACTCTTATGAGTTAAGGGCCAACTATAATAGGCATAAGCTAGCGTATGCGCGCATAAGTAAACGTACGAATACAAAGAATCTAATACGAGTGAACATAATGGAGTCTAGCTCCGTTTCGTTCAATTTTTCTCAGTTTCATTAACTTAAGCAAACTTAAGCAAGAGCGATCCCAGTCGCTCGCCGCATAAGTAAATCTGACAGTTTTGATCAAATACACACAGGCCAACTCCACTGCAGATAATTTCTCTCAGAATGTTTATCATAACCGGAAATCAGCCTCATAAACTTATTCATAGTGTGCGTGTCATTTCTCTTCTAATTTATGAAATTTCCCCAAAAAACTCATTAGTTATTTCTATGTATGCGTGAAAACACGTCAATTTTTCTTGTTGAATTCTTTCACATTACAAATACAACAATGTAAACAAATGGGTTTTGGAGGATGATACGTACGAAGGATTTATATCTTCGTATAGTGTTTTTGCATGAATATCTCATTCTGTGTATCTGTTGCAAAATTGCATTATGGCTACCTGCAGTAATTTCACAAACTTAAGTGAATTTTCGTTGGGTTTTTGACATAAGCTTATGTTTGTTTATGCCTATTATAGTTATGAAGCAAACTGAAATGTTACCTGAAGCTTGTGTTCGTTTTAGTTCGTAAATATCGTCAACTCGATCTCAACCAGAGAGAAAAAACTAATCGAGAGAGCCAAATTTCCTCGTCTCCGTCCCTTCGAAACCTCTTAATCTCATTTTTTATAGCGTGATGAATTCGTATCGGTGTATACATGTTTTCACCACGGAGAAGAGTACACAAAAAAACATCATTTCCGGGAAATGCGACATTTCTTATTTTTGTTTATTGATAGCCAAGAAGGCTATGTTTTTTAAAGTCTCATTATAATATTTGTAATTCTCATGAATTTTTTTTTTTTTAATTTTACTAACATCTTGTCGTTTTTATATCTACAAAAATACTCCTATAATTCAAATTAATTCTAGCAAAACATTTTTGTTTGTCAATAAATAAGGGAAGAAGTTATACCGGTAGTTCGTGGTGAATTTCTTTTTCCCTTCTTTTTCTCTAAGTTACAGATAGATGGCAGTAACAACCAAAACAAGAAAGGATGTGTACAGAAAGTGTTTAACACTTTCTATGTGTGCTCTTTGTTTTAAAGTATATTCCGAATTAAATTTTCCCCTATTTTCTTTGTTCGATTGAACTGATTCCACCTTTTTGTTTTGTTGTGGACGCATGTCCAGAAACTGCATCCTCAATCCTCTATCCTAAATAATTTTAAAAGAATAAGTAAATTAAAATTTTTCTCAAGAAAATAATTTTGATACTTACCTAAATGTTGTTTATGTTTATGTTTTGTTTGGTAATTCTGAGTTTCGTCGCTGTCATTCGCATCGTTGTTGTTCTCAATGGAAATTCCATTGGAAAGCAATAGGTCGGTTCCAAAAAGTGAGTTCGGTTTTGTGTTCTGTCTCTGAAGTTGGTTGAAGCGTTAAGTTGCATGTGAATGAAACTTTGTTTTAGGTCCGCGTTTAGTTTTCGTTACTGACTGTTAATAATGTTATTGCTGTGATTAGATAATTTAAAGTTATATGTTTTGTTGTTATTTTGTAATTATTTGGATTTTTGTAGTGTTCTCGTCTCGTGTTGTGGTCATTTTCATTTATTTCACTTGTAATTTTGGAACACACCCTTCGTTCGTTTGACACTGATACCCCTATTCTGTTGGAAGTGCACTAATACCTGCGTGGTTTCCCACTATTTCGGTGTGATAATGTGGGTGGGGGAATACACTATATGGATATGGGGATCGGATGATGTTCCTGTTAGAGGTACAAATACATCATCCGAATACTTTTTTTTTTGCCTGTATTGGTTTGATGGTAATTTCAGCTCACCCTCATTCGGCCGGTTACCACACAGTAGAGAGGTAGAAATTAAGTTATAACTTTAAAATTCAAACCTAAACAAAAAAAACAAATTTTTAAAAGAAATCGTTGGAGAAATTTCGGTAAAATTTTTGTCTTAACGTTGATTTGTTTGGAATAAAAAAGAAAAATAAAATTTTTGATTTAATTATATATAGAAAAAAAAGTGAATGAAAATAAACAAGAGAAAATCAAGTGACGAGCAGAGTCCCACAATCTAAAAAGTGAAAAGAAGTGAAGGACAGGAAAAGGTGGTGAGTGCGTTGAATTTGCGTAGTATAGGTATTTAATAAGTGTCATTTTTTTTATAATAGTTTGATTTCCGGCGGCCCGAAATTAAATTGCGAAAAGCGGGGCCGCCGCCAAAACAAAAAAAATTTGAAAATAAAAGAAATTTAATAAAAATTGGAATTTAAGGAAACTTAAAAAATTGAAATAAAAGAAATTTAACCCAGTGAAATTAAAGGAAATTGAAAAAAATTGAAATTAAAAGAAATTTAAATTGAAAGAAAATTTAAAAATTGAAAGAAAAGAAAGAATAAAAGAAAAAAAGGGTATATAAAATAGACGCGTTTAAAGAAAATTCCGGAAATTAACTAGTCTGAGACAGTGAAACGTCCCGAAAATAGCGATAGCAGAAAAAGCGACCTCATCTATATATCATTATATAAAACCATACATACCCGGTGGATCTTTTTGTGTTTGTGATTGTCCTATATTTAAGTTTTTTTGCAATTTTTAATTTAATTTGTCAATTAAATTCCAGGCGTGGAAGTGTTTTCTTTTTTTTTGTCTGTTTCAATAAATTTTTTTTTCTTACTTTGTTTTATTGTGAGGTGCGAAAAAAACGGTTGGTGTAACTTTCGTGTTCGGTCCCGTAATTTATTTTGTGCAAGGTCCTAACCGTTACCTCCATAGAGCTCTGTAGGGGTAGGAAATTAGGGCTCCGTTGTTCGTTTTAGGAAAAAAAAATACCAAAGGGTAAATACATATTTGTGATAGAGACAAGTATACTACTGACCGGATTTTTTTTGTTACCATTTTATTTGTTTCTTTTTTTCTGGATTTATTGTTATATTGTTTTGTTGTTAGAATCTTTTGTTCGTTAATTTTTTTTGTTAAGCTTAATTAAACCTTTAAAACGTTATTATTTTGGTTATAAATAAATAAATAAATTAGGTGGCGCAACAGTCCATGAAGAACCAGGGCCTAGTGACTTACAACTCTCAACCATTCCTGTGTGCGAGTAATTGCAGGGATGGAGGGGACCTACAGTTTATATGCCGATTCCGAACGGCTAATTCGAGAAAGCACTTTTCATGACAAGAATTACTCTTGGAGAATTTGTCAATTCTTCGCAAGAGGCAGTACCCGTGAAAAAAACTAGGTGGCACAGGCAGGGATCGAACCCAAGACCTCTCGCATGACAGTCCAACGCACTTTTTTTTTTTTTCCAAATTCATTTTTATTAATTCATTCTTAAGACTATCTTAAAGCTAGACAAAAATTCATAAAACTAGCCTAATTATCTATAACTTACATTTAACTTACTGGTCCCATACGGACACTCTAAGTTAAACAATAATACTTAATGCTAATGCCTTTCGGCCCTAAGATCTATTTAACTTCAATTCATTTTATTTATTTGTGTATTCATTAGAAAATTTAGCAAAAACTAATGTCAATATCCTTTTTTATTTTTACTTAAAAACTACTTAAAATAAGGTCTTTAATATAAAACTTAAAGCTAACTTAAACTACCTATTCTACCTATAAACTACTTAAAACTAGAACAACCACAGCAGCAAATCTAACTATCTAACGTTTTTTGTTTTTCATATTTTGTCTTTTTTTTTATTTTTATTTTTTTTGATTATTCCATGATTTTTTTTTAATTTTTTCTTTTTTTTTATTTTTATTTTTTTTGATTATTCCATGATTTTTTTTTAATTTTTTCTTTTTTTTTTGTATTTTTTTGTATTTTTCTTTTTTGTATTTTTTGTATTTTTTTTTTTTTTTTTGTGCCACCATGCCTATTCTACTTAAAACTAAACCCTAAAACTATAAAACAAGTATGTAAGCCGGCCACGGCTTAAAACCCCATCCCGACTACTCACTATCAAGTGCCGATTGAAGCCACCAAAACTGGCTCTCCTGCTTCACCCTATCAGTTCGGTCCCGTTCGGACACAGCCCTACTGAACCGAAGGAGCTCTGCTCCGTCGTGTGCCATGAAGTCCCGATTGTACAGGAGTCGCCTATCCACGGTTCGTCGTCTGACGTGGTAGATTAACGGAACTGCCAATCTATCCTGTATCAGACCGCATCTATCTAAAAAGAGGAATGCCTCTGGTGGAATGAAGCCGCTCAAGCGTGCACTTTCAAAATACTCGTCGTTCGGATAGAACGCCCCGAAAATTAAATTGTTGGTCGAAGACATAGCTCTGCCTCGTTGGAATAGTAATGCACATAAGAACATTCGGCTGTTCTGTAAAAGGCGCTACAGCGTCATAAACACTGCCGCTCGAACACCCGAAACTTCTCCATCTGGGAAGGGGCAACGTTGAACCACACAGGAAAACCATAAACGATCATCGGCCGTATGAGGGCCATGTAGCAAATTACCTTCACTCTGGGGTCAAGCCGACTGCTAAAAAACAGCCGTTTCGTCAGAGCGAAGGCTCCTCTGGCCCTGGTCAGAGCAGCATTTATATGTCTGTCGAAATATAAATACTGATCTAACCAGATACCGAGGTACTTCACTACACTTTTGCTCGCTAATGGCTGCCCGTGAAGATCAACGATGACCATCTTGCGCCAATTCTTGCACGTATCCCTCGTGGCGCCAGCCAACGGAGTCCGGAACAGAATTGTCTCCGACTTCTGGACATTTATTTTCAGTTTCCAGTCGTCGCAATATCGCTGAATCTTGTCGAAATCACGCTGCAAGAGAATTCTAATAACCTCAACCTTTCGGGCCGTTCTGTACGCAATTAGATCGTCGGCATACGCAATTGCCTTTGTAAGACTACCTATCAGATCGCTGGTGTAAATGCTGAAGAGAATCGGCGAATTCACCGCTCCCTGTTGAAGACCATTTTTAATTAAGAATGTTGTGGTAGAAGTTACATTGCCACTTTTGACAACAAACTTTCTACCGTTAAGCATATCATAAAGTATATACAACAATGGCTTGCTTATGCCAAGCCTGCTCAGTTTTAGGTAAAGACCTCTAACCATACGGTGTCAAAGGCCTTTTCCAAATCAACCAGAACAGCACCTGTGCATTGTTGTTTTGTTTTATTCCATTGGATATCAGAAACGAGTTTAGACGCAGCATGAATTGTGTCATGACCCGCCTTGAACCCGAACTGTTTATCCGGAATTATTTTGTTGTCCGCAGCCCACTTAGTCAGAGCCCTATTAATGATTTTTTCGAAAACTTTGCTGATGCTCGGAAGAAGACTTATCGACCGAAGATTTGACGGGTTGGAGTTGTCCTTTCCCTTTTTCGGGAGAGGATGAACCACAGCGGTCTTCCAATGCACTGGATAATATGCATTATTCAGTGCATTATTGAAGAGTGTGGTGTAAATGTCAATTGCCTCCATCGGTAAATGTCTTAGTACAACGTTGGATATACCATCGACACCTGCTGACTTTTTATTTTTTATTGAGTTGAAGATGAGCTGAAGCTCAATCTTCGTCACTAACAGGGGACTTGGTCCCGTTTGCTCGGCGATTATGGCATTTGCCAAGGAATCGTCATCGAACCGCATAAAACCGCGGTTCTCAGATCGCCAATGTGTTATATCATTTCGAAGGTAAAAGTGATTAAGTAGGGCTCTGTTTTCCAGGTCGTGGTTGGGGCGAATGCTAACATTCACCTTGTACACTTGCTGGAAAGCAGCTCCCACCGCCTCCACTTTTTCCTTCTGATCTTCAATTATATAAAAGTCATCGTCAAAGATGGCTTCTTCTGGATCTATTTGCGCTGTCATGAGTACGTCTCTGTTCTCTTCAGTTCTTTGGAGTTTCAGACACGGAAGGTCATTGTCGTTCTTTTTCCTGAATATCTTGTTGATTTTCGGGAACATACTAGGGTCACTGGAATTAACTGACCGGATCTTGCGGTCCCAGTACTTGTTAATTGATAACCTGTAGTTCTCCTTAATCAACAGATTGACATTTTTTATTGACGACTTCAGTGTCCTAACCTCCAAGTCGTGTGGGTCTGTAAGTCGTCTGTACAAGTTTTTGAGTCTTGTCAGTAAGCCACTCTTGTGCTTACGTAGTGCGTCAATAGTCGCGTTTCTGTAAGCGTCCATTTGGTCCCGTTCTTTGTACTTTGGTATTGTCCGTTCCATTGTTCGTTTTATTGTTTCGTCCATCTGTTGTAAATGTTGGTCAATTTCTGTATTTGTCAGGTTTCTGTTGTTTGGTGGGGCTATGCCACTCGAACGAAGTTCTCTTACTAGGGCGTTGGTGAAACGAGGCCAGCGCATCTTACTGTAATTGTAAGAATGCGTTGCAACGTATTCCTCCAACTCCACGCGTTCATTCGGAATCTGCATTACAGCAGCCAGTCCGCAGTGATCACTGTCGTACTCGAATGTCTGTAAGCAGTTTCGAGGGTGATTACCCACTTTGTCTGTAACTGTCAGTCTTGTGTCGTACAGCAAAAGATCCAGAAAGGAGTCGCTTCTTGGATACGATGGCTTTTCAGTAGCCAGCAGGTCAACGCTATATTCAACGCTGTAAAGATTCATCAAATTAAAAAGATGGTTACCTCTGGGATTACTATGTTGATTTCCCCAATCTTCATGTTTTGCGTTCAAATCACCGGCCAAGATGAAATAGTTTTCTTCCAAGCTCAGTTTCAGTTCCCTAAAAAGAATCTCGAGTTCTGAAGCAAAGTAAGTAACCTGCGGAGCTCCAGCCGCATAAGCCGCAATCATATACATCCGCTTCCCTTGAGTGAGAGAGATGCATACAACGCAAACTTCTAGCGTCTTGAGCTTTCGCAATTCATTGTTGTATATGACTTTATAATTAATGCCTTTTCGTATAAAGAGAGCGACACCGCCCCCTTGAGTGGAGTCGAGCCGGTCTCTTCTTACGATATTGTAATTTTTATGAGTCAGTTTATGTTTGTGGTTTAGCTTAGTTTCGCTAGCCATAAACACATCGGGACTGTAATCTTTCAACAATTGGAACATATTGGCTCTTCGTTCAATCCTAATCAGTGAATTTACATTCACAGCTAGGACTTTTAGGCGCGTCTCCGGCAGCGCGCCCATTATGGTCTAAATTGCGCCAGGCCAGGCAACAAAGAGTAGAGATGATCTACCCTTTTGCCTTGCTCCTTTATCTGACTTTGCAGCCCTGTAAGTTGACCTTGAATGCTCAACAACAAGGCTACAATGTCAGGCTGCACCTCTGGTGCCTTAGGCACAGGGGCCTTTGGGGCAACCGTTGGTGGAGCCTGTCTCGTGTTCCCATTCCCTGACACCATTTGGGCGTAAGAGAATTTGGGATCCACGAATTTTTGTGTTGGAGCCTGTCGAACTGTTCGACTTCCTTCGGCTTTTTGACTGGCCTGTTTTTGTTTCATTTGCTGGACCTTAGGACAACCCCTATAGTTAGCCGGGTGCCCTTGGTTTCCACAAAGGACACACTTGAGTTGGGTCAAATCCTCAACCCGCTCATTCCCCAGCTTGCATTCTCCCTCGTTGTGGGTTTCAGAGCACCTGACGCAGCGCAACTGCATATTGCAGTTGGCTCCGGCATGGCCGAACCTCTGGCACTTCGTACATTGTAAAATGTCGTCGTGCATTTTTAATGTCTCCCAGTGTATGGCTTGATAGTCGAGGCATTTGATTTCCCTCAGACTCTCAAAACTACTTTGGGGCGATAATGTTACGAGGAACATTGGCAGCCTGTAACCCCCTCGCCTGGACTTCACCGTAGTGAAAGGCTTGACCCCAATAAAATCGAGATCATCATTGGCATTTTCACGGAGCTCAGCTAAGAGCGCCTCCGGTTCCGTGCAGGAACTTATGCCCTTCAGAAGGACCGTCTTAAATTTCTCGCTTTTAGGCGTGTAGCTGAAGAACTCAGCTGTGGCCTCTTTTAGTAACCCTTTTACTAACTTGTAATCGGCCAGTGAGAAACACTGGACCGAATAATTCTTTTCTTTTTCGTTTAAAATTTTTATGACAAATTTGCCCTTAGTGGCCGACTTACATACCTGTTTTATGTCGTCCAGGTCAACTCTGTGTGTCCTTATTGGTGGCACCTTCTCCTTCTTGGGCTGTGGTTGTTTCTGGTGTTGCTGCTGCTTCTGCTTCTCCTGCTGCTGCTTCTGCTGCTGCTGTTGTTGTTGCTGTTGCTGTTGCTGCTGCTGCTGCTGTTGTTGCTGTTGTTGCTGTTGCTGCTTTTGTTGCTGTTTCTGCTGCTGCTGCGGCCTTTGTTGTAGCTGTTGTTGTTGCTGCTGCTTTGCCTTAACCGAAGTGGATGGGCCCTCAGCAATTGGGCCTGTCACAGGTAATGAGGCCTTCACGTTTTCCTCCGCTCCCGTGATTTTGGTAGCGGGCTTTGACTGTGGTTGTTGCTGCTGTGGTTGTTGTTGCTTTTTTTTGTTTTTGTCTTCCTTTTGTTTTTGTTGCTGTTGCCGTAGAGCCGCCTCTTGTTGGCGGCGCGCCTCTTGCTTCAGCTTAAGTTGGCTAAGGAGCGGCTCAATTTCCTCCTTGAGTTTTTTAAGGCTTTCCTCGTATTGGCTGATGGTGGCCTGTTTGTTTTGGAGGGCCTTTATTAGCTTCGCCTCGGTTTGGAGGTCCAACTCCACCTCCAACGCCTTTTCTTTTGACGGCTCTGGCTCCGATCTATTCTTCGGAGACCTATACTGTCCTTCTCCTCCCTCAGAGACGTACTCGGGGGGTTCAGAGTCGTCACCCTCAGAGACTTCACTCTCTGATGTCGTCACATCTTTCCTTTGTTTTGGCAGCTTTTTTTTCAAAGCTGCCCTCTTAGCTGGATTTGCTCTTTTAACCAGGTTAGGTGTTGGTGTATCCCTCTTCCTCTTGGTCATTGATGTTTGCGGGTCCGATGCATGACCCGATGTTACGGTGACTTGTGGTACCGCTGGTGGCAGTACTTTCGCATCACCCGATATATCAGCAGAGGTATCTTTCGATACCCCTGATTTCTTCTTCTTCTCCATTTCCCTTTCTTCCCAATTAATAAAATCAACTATTTCTCTATTATGAAAAAAAGCGATAATATTTCTTGTCGACTCCGCCTGGGACTCGAACCCACGACTCTTGGAGCTATCTTCGGACGCCACCTCCACTAGGCTACGATTAGTTAATGATAACTGTGGCAAACTGCCTTGTTTAACCACTAAAACCTTACAAATGCAAGTTTATTTTTAATTAAAAGTCCACTACTTATCACTTCCAAACACTTGTTTTCACTTTGAAAGTCAAAGAACGACTCGCAGTCCAACGCACTAACCATCATGCCAGGGGTACTACTATTATTTTGGTTATGTGAATAATAAAACTTCCGACAGAAACGCCGGCCAGCGAAACAATGTGGTGCTAAGTTTCTTTTCAGGGGTGCCAGGGGTAGCGGAGTGGGCGACGAACTAAGATGGCCTGAAACCGACAATCGACCAACATATTGGGGGTGTCCAACACTGGCCGCGGACATCTAAAGGTAGGGTGGGTAATGGCCTCACTGCAATAACATCCGCAGTGCCCTGATGTGCCATAGTCCGTCCGTTTATGTTTCCTTCCCTTTCCTCCTTCCTTGGCCTGATCTGTGTTTTTGTCTGCAGGCAAGGTTGAGTTTCGGGGGCAAGATCCCCCCCGTCCGACGAGCTGACGCCGTGCAACGCAAGCAGGCCGCGTCCCCCGGAGCTTAACATTCCAACCTACCCTTTCCAAACTCTTCCTATCACTTCTCCCTACCTCATCCTTATCCTACCCTTCCACTTCACCCACCTCCTCACCACCTCTTGCCTCGCAACAAAATGGCGTCCAACGTCTTTAAAGGGTGTTCCAACCCAGTTGGAGCATTTTTTTTTGGCGAATTAGTTTATGTTGTACTAGTTTCAGTTTTTTTTATGTTGTATTGTCCCAACCAAACTTGCTGTGGATTTTTAAACCTCGTATGTCTGCGTCAGGAAGGCCACAGGCGTACCTAGTCGTATTGCGACGAGTGTTTGAAAATTCACAGTGACTGCGGTTAATGAATGTGATGTTCTTCCTGGAATTACTGAAGTTTTTGAAAAGGGCGTATGTCTGCACCAGGAAGGCCACAGGCGAACCTAGGTGTATCGCGACGTTCCTTTGCGAAAGCTTCAGTGATGTCAGTCAGTACATTTTAGTATTGTCTTTTACCTATTCCCATCCTAACTTTTTTACTTTTCTATTTTTTCTAATTTTTCATTTTTCTTTTCCTAGTTTCGTCTTTTTCTACTCGGACGATTGATTGTGCGAGACGTGTAGTCCGATATCATCGTTCCAAAATGTTTGTAAGTTTTATCCTACCGTTTCATGTCTTCTAGCAAGGTCCCTAGAGACAGTCTAGAATTGCGGGAACGGTAAGGAAAAACTTTGTAACGTAATTTGTTTGTGTTCTTAGTAGTGTTCCTATCCCATTATGGTCACGTCAGGGGAAGTTTATTCTGTCCGTCTGATGTCCTTTTTTTTTGCAGCGATGTCGTCAGTAGGGTCATACCATGTCGTTATGAAGCTACCTGAAGCACCCCGTATGTACATAGAAACCTGAAATTAACATTTCTTTTGTGAGTAACAAAATCGTTTACTTAAATCCTTTTGGTTGAAATTATTATTTTTTATTATATACTTTTCTTTAATTTATTTTTTTTTGTACATTGGTGAGTTATTTTTTTCAAAAAGTTATTTTCTTATATTTTTTTTGTATGATTTTTCGTTAATTTTGTTTGTGTTATTCAGTACAAAAGTATTGGAATATATTTTTCTTAATTTTTTTGCTGTTGTTTTCTTAGTTTGTTAAGTTTGTTTTCGATAAGTTTTCTTACTTTACAGAGTTAATTTGTTTTCATTATAGAAAACTAATTTAATTTTAGTAAGTTAACATAATTTAAGGATACCAGTACAAAGTTTTTCTAAAATATTTTTTTTAGAATTACATTTGTTAAAAGGCTATCTATTGTTTTTTTGTTTTTCGTTTTTCGTTACAAGTTTCATTATTATCATTTTTTTTTCTTAATCTTTTCTTAGCATTTTTCGTAAATAAATTCATTGAAGTTATTTCTTTGTCATTTTGGTTTTTTTGTTAGTTAAATCAAGTTTTGAAATTTCAAAGTTAGTTGTTAACTTTCTTCAAGTTTTTTGGGAGTTATTTAATAATTTACTTTGATATAGTTACAGTTTTTTTTAAAAAGTTTAAGTACAGTTTTTGAAAATTCGTTATTTATTTACAATATTTTTTCTTTACATTTTTCGTTTTCATTATTTATTTACGTGTTTTCGTTATTTATTAAAAATCTCTTTAGTTATTTATTAATTTTTTTTGTTATTTATTAAACTTTTTTGCTATTTATATATCTTTTCGTTACAATATTATATTTTGTTTGGTTTAAGTTTACAGTTTACAGTTCTTTCATCTTATTTATTTATTTATTTTTTTATACAGTTTTCGTTAAGTTTACATTTTGTTTTTGGTTGATTAATTTATTTTTCTTAATTTAGTTTTTTTCCAATTATCTTTTTCTTTTTATTCTAGTTTCGTTAGGTTTACATTTTTTCAACATTACATTAGTTATTTATTTTTTCGTTTTTTTTTTAACATTTTTCTTTTCGTGAGGTGTACATTTTTTTTTGCTACAAATAGGTGTTTTTCTAAAAAAAAAGAGGAATTTTTGTTGGTGTTAGCTAAAATAATAATTTTTTTGAAACTCACCACCTTTTTAGTTGTTCTCGTTTTTCATTTTCCTTGTCGATTGTTGAACTACTTAAAGATGGCTTATTTTAGTAAGGAAGAGGAAGATCGCATTAACCGCCTTATAAGGAACGCTGAAATAAATCAACCAAGATTAACCAGGTCGGCAAGTCAAGGGTTAGACCATACCTCTAGACAGCAGATGATGTATTCTCCTCTTATTTCTGATAGGCAAATCCGAGCAGAATCCAACCAACCAGCTAGGGCAGGAATTCCTCTGGCTCGCAATGAAACCTATAGCACGGTTGATTCAGTTTCTCCTCCCCCGTTTAGCTAACTTAGTGGGATGAGAGAGGAGAATGTGCACGATAGGGAGAGTATCGGATCGATGAACGATACTGTGCGACCAGCGACAGGTTTTGTGCCTGATACTAGCAATAGACCAGTATCTATCCAGGCAGCTGGCTCAGGTAGTTCTAATGACATCTTAGAGAACCTAGCTCAAAGACCACCTCCTTCTGTAACGAAACCGAAAGAAAAAAGAGTATTACCAGAAGATATAAGAGCGTACATTAACTTGGCCATGGTAGAAGGTTTGTCTACTACCCGACAAGTTATGCAAAGGGAAATGACCAATACCTTGAAGAGTGAAATCCAGAATCAGCTTGGTGAATTCCTTAGGAATTTGAATGTAGGGCCAAACAATCATCCTTCTACCGAACAGATGCCTAGACCCGTGCCGGCGACCCAGCCACCAATGCAGCAGTATCCTCCAGTTGATCCAGGTGGAAGTGCGTTTGACCAGTTAATCAACCGAGACACCGAATACCTGACCCGACGAGAAGACATCAAGAAAGGGTTAATCTTCCCGCGGCTTATGATGAAATCCCGTCAGATCCCTATGCCAACTTTCATCCCATGCGAACTCCGAATCCCTACGGCTACCAACCGGAGTACTACGGCCCAACTCAGCCTCCGAGGGTCCAATAAGATTGGATAGATGGGGCTTGAAGTTCGATGGCCAACCAGCGACTATGACCGCTGAAGATTTCGTAATTCGTGTTGAGATCCAGAGGAACAAGCATAGATGTTCTTGGGCAGAAGTGTTAAGGGATTTTTATCTACTTCTCTCAGGAAATGCTACCGAGTGGTACTGGCAGTTTCAGCGGACAAATTACCGTCATGACTGGCCAGCTTTGAAGGAGGCCTTGCTGCGTCAGTTCAGAAATACTCGCTCCGACTTGGAGATATTACGAGACATAATGGATCGCAAGCAGCATTCCTGGGAGAGTTGCGAAGATTTCTTTATGGCCGTTAACAAGATGAAATTCCAGTTAAGAGTCCCAATACCAGATGTAGAGATGGTGCGGATTCTGAAAAGAAATTTAAACGAAAGAATAGGGAAATTAGTTTACCCACAGGCCATCTTCACCTCGGATCAGCTGAGGACTGCTTGTAAGGATGCAGAAGTGGCATTTCCGAGGAAAGAAACGCCAAAAACATTTGCCAAACCACCCGGCAAATTTCCGGTCAATGAGTTAGAGTTGGAAGAGGAGTACCAACCGGCTGATGAACAGCTTGCTGCTTATCAGTTTGGTGCGGCTCAACCAAAAATTCCGCCTCGCAAATACGCGGACGCTACAAAGTTAGAGTGTTGGAACTGCAGAGTGCAGGACCATACTTACTTTGATTGTGAGTCTGATGTGCGAAACGTGTTTTGCTACAAGTGTGGCCTAGAAGGTGTAATAACTCCACGTTGCCCACGATGCAATCAGGGAAACCAGTCTCGGGACGCGAAGGGTACGGGGGAATCGCGTGCCAAGACAAATCAGAACCCCCAATAGATACATAAAGTTCCACATCCGATGATGTAGCTATGGAAACCCCTCTCTTGGAAGAGGGCGAGAAGAAAATAAGAATATTAAAACGAGAAAACCAAACAGAAATGAATGGAAGTAAAAAGGCAAAACCAAGTTTATTTAGAATCAAGCCATTACATGTGCGAATCAAAGAGTACAACCAAGCCAAAGAAAGAATTTTTAATAGCGAGATTTACTTACCTCCAGAAAACGTACTAAAAGCCCGTTCCCGTTTCAAATGTAGGAAAGAAACTCGAAAACGAATTTCCTCTACGATCCTAAATTTAGCATCAGACCCTAGGCCCTATGCTAAAATTAAGATAGGTGACAAAGAGGTGGTAGGTTTGCTAGACAGCGGGGCGAGCGTTAGCATACTAGGAAAAAATTGTATGTTATTAGTTAACGAACTCCGAGGTAAAGTTTTACCCTATCATTCGGGAGTTAGAACAGCTGACGGTAAAAGTCAATCCATAGTAGGAAAAATAAATTTAAAAGTGCAATATAAAAACAAGGCGCAAAATATAACATTTTTTCTCGTCCCAAATTTGGACCAGGAGATCTATCTTGGGGTAGACTTCTGGAGAGCATTTCATTTAGTCCCAAGTATAATTAGCAACATTTCGGTTAACGAAGAATTAGATTTATCGAACACTCACCAGTTGAACTCTGACCAACAGGCCAAACTGGATGCAGTCAAGCAGAGATTTTTGTGTTTTGACCGTGATGGTCTTGGAAAGACAACGCTTATGGAACATGTCATCGATACCGGAGATGCGCTCCCTGTGAAACAGCGTCACTACCCTGTTTCACCAGCGGTACAAGTCGTTTTGTATGAAGAGCTAGATCGAATGTTGGATCTCGGCGTTATTGAGGAGAGCGAAAGCCCATGGTGTTCGCCAGTGGTTCTCTTGCGAAAACCAGGCAAAAATCGGCTCGTAAGGTGAACTCACTGACGAAGAAAAACGCAAATCCGCTACCCCACATCGAAGGGCTCCTCAGTCGACTACCAGATACTTACTACATAAGTAGTATAGATCTAAAGGAAGCATTCTGGCAAATACCGTTGGAGAAACAGAGTAGGGAAAAGACTGCCTTTGCGGTACCGGGAAGACCCTTGTACCAGTTTACTGTTATGCCTTTTGGGTTATGCAATGCAGCCCAAAGATTATGCCAGTTGATGGACAAGGTTATTCCTGCACGACTTAGGGATCGCGTGTTTGTGTATTTAGACGACCTGCTTGTCATGGCGTCGGATTTTGAGACGCATGTGACCCTGTTAAATGAAGTAGCCGACTGTTTACGCAAGGCTAATCTGACCATTAACATGACGAAGTCCGAGTTTTGCTTCAAAGAGCTAAAATACTTGGGATTCATTGTGGGTGGTGGACAGCTTAAAACAGACCCTGCCAAAGTAGAGGCGATTGTGGATTTTCCAATTTCCAAGTCTCCGAGACAGGTTCGGCGGCTGCTTGGTTTAGCAGGGTGGTATCGAAAATTTATAAAGAATTTCTCCAGCCTGACTGCACCCCTAACGGACCTGCTGAAAAAGAGGAACGACAAATTCAAGATGACCGATGAGGCACTGCAAGCGTTCGATGAACTAAAGAAGGCGTTAACCACGGCACCGGTTCTTTCACATCCGGACTTTAAAAAAAAATTCTATATCCAGTGTGATGCTTCGGATGTGGGAATCGGAGCGGTACTGTTCCAAAAGAACAATGAAGATGAGGAGGTTCCAATTGCATATTTCTCACAGAAATTTAACAAGAGTCAGCGTAACTACAGTGTCACCGAGAAAGAGTGCATGGCTGCCGTGATGGCTGTGCAGAAATTCAGGCCGTATGTCGAGGGCATGGATTTCACTGTAATCACGACCACTCTAGTCTTAAGTGGCTTATGAGTATGAAGGACCTGAGCGGCAAACTAGCCAGGTGGAGTTTGTTGCTGCAGTCGTATGCCTTTGACATACAGCACCGAAAAGGCACGCTGAATGTAGTTCCAGACACTCTTTCCCGGGTATATCTAGATTCGCTGGACTTAGATGAAGTTGCTCCTCTAATAGATCTCGACTCCGAAGAATTTAGATCAGATGAGTACAAAAGCTTAATAGAAACTATAAAAACCAACGCAACACAACTTCCTGATTTGAAGGTTGAAGACGGATTCGTTTATAAACGCGCGTTTAGAAGAGAAGGCGACGAGATCATGACGGAACACTCTTGGTTGTTGTGGATACCGTCTGATCTTACCGAAGAAATTATTAAGAAATCGCACAATCCCCCACGTACTGCCCACGGAGGCATAGGGAAAACCTTAAATAGAATCCGTCAACACTTTTATTGGCCTAATATGACTGTCCAAGTTCGTAATTATGTGTCTAACTGTAGTATATGTAAACAAAGTAAAGCGTCTAACCTAGTCTCCCGTCCACCTATTGTTATGTCATATTGTACTAATCGACCGTTTGAGAAATTATATATAGACTTCCTCGGACCTTATCCGAGATCGAAGTCCGGAAGCGCATACGTATTTGTAGTATTAGATCACTTGTCAAAATTCGTTTTATTAAAAGCCTTGAGAACTGCGAACATATCGAGTGTTATTCAATTTTTGCGACAAGAAGTATTTAACATGTTTGGCGTTCCAAATATCATTCACTCGGATAACGGAAAACAATTTATAGCAAAAGATTTTCAAAATCTTTTGTCTAAATACGGCATAAGGCATTTCAAAACTGCCAACTATGCGCCGCAATCGAACGCGTCGGAGAGGGTCAACCGCTCTGTGTTGGCAGCCATCCGTTCCTATCTTAAAACCGGTCAACGCGAATGGGATGCTCACCTGAGCGATATAGCATGTGCCCTGAAAAGTTCAGTTCATAGTTCGACTGGTGTATCACCATACTATGCCTTATTTGGGACCAATATGATGACGCACGGTTGTAGCTATGAGCTGGCCCGAAAACTAAACGCGGTGGACGACAATGAGCTGTTGACTATTCCCAGACGTGACCGATTGCAGTGTATACGGAAGGAAATCCGCGAAAATATTCTCAAAGCAAACGATAAGTCAGCAAAATCGTACAATATCCGTACCAAAAAAGTAAGATTTTTGCCCGGACAGGAAATATATAGAAAACATGTCATTTTAAGCGATGCTACGAAATACTTATCCGCAAAACTATCGCCAAAATTCATAAAATGTAGAATCGTTAAACAAGTTGGAAACAACATGTACGAACTAGAGAATCTTAGTGGCAAAAAGATTGGAATATATCATGCGAAAGATTTAAAACAATAAGCAGACTGCTTCAAAAACACGTTTGTTTATTTGTTTTAAATACAAATCGTTTTCTTAGTTATCATTGTTGCTATTCGTATCGTTTCTGTTTGTTATTTGTTAATTTATTAAACTATCAGTGAGTATCACTCATTTTATTTATTGCACGTAAGTTCGAAAAAGAAAAAAAAAACGAAAAAACCCTATTTTAAAACCCACAAGAACCTGGAAATGATTAATAAACACGGATCTTTTAAGTATATATATATGTTTATTGCATGCCTTATGTTTTAAATGTTACTTAATGTTAAATGTTCTTATTTATTTATTTATTTATTGATATCTTAACTTATTTTATTAAGCATCTGTGATAAAATGGTTTAACCATTCCATCTGTGATACTTTTACTAACTTTATTAATTTTATTAAGACTGATAGCTTTAAGACTTTTTTTTTATCTGTGATATTTACATTTTCTTTTAATTTAGCTTAAGTAACTTATCTTTTAAAACCTGTGATACTTAAATTACTAATTTTTTTTAACTTAGTTACTTTTTATTTATTTATTTATTAATTCCATCCGCAATGATTAAAAACTACGACCTGTGATACTTAATTTACTAATTTTATTAACTTAGTTACTATCCGCAATGATTAAAAACTATGATCTGTGATATTTACAAAATCCCTAATGTTATTAACTTATTTATTTATTCATGTATTTATATATTTATTTATTTGTTAATTTATACCTTTTTAATTTTATCTATAACCTAATCACTCAAAATAATGTTATAAAAAAAAGATCACTCACCGATAAATATTTGATTGGGGTATGGGTGCTTTAACGTAGAAATTCGTAGTGGTGGCGGATAGAGATGACGATAGTAAAAATTGTTGACGGTTCCATTTGACGATTTCTGAAAAACAAAATATAGGAAAATTAGTAGGTACTACAAATATAGTTTTTTTATATACACTTCATACTTGACAGATTATATACCAGCTTGGTTGTTGCACTTCCAGTCTCTATCGGGCACCTCCGGCCCGCATCTCCAAAAGTGTATGCCTCCCAGCTTCGTAAACGTCGGCACTAAGGACGCTCCAGCAGGTGGGGGTCTTGGCAGTCTCGGAACAAATCCTGAAAAATGAATGTTAATTGTTAAATGTATAGATAGCTACATATGTATATATATGTTAATTACCCATGTCTAATTGATGAAACCCTATTTTTGCTCGAAAGCCAATCGCGCCTAACATCATTATCGTTGAGGTAGGTCGGCATTATTGTCCGGGGTCATTGACCTTCATAATGGATTACTGTAAAGAAAAAATAAGAGTAAAAACAAAATGGAAGCCAAGTTATATGTGAATACTTACTTTTATTAAATTGTAGGACAAATTTTGCCCGGCTTAAATCGTGGGTTTTTCCCCACAGTTTTCCACTCGCTCAAGTACTCTAGAAAAGAAAAAAACAAACGAATAATTTCAAAGAAAACAAGTTGCGATTCTCAAAAACTCACCCATCTCAGCATCCCTTTGTCCCACCCGTTCATTGACGGCATCCATACCCGATTCCCAGGCATCCAGAATATTTTTTTTTTGCTATTTATTGAGAGTATATCTCAATAAACAGCAAATTTTGTTGTGGACGTCTGTCCAGAAACTGCATCCTCAATCCTCTATCCTAAATAATTTTAAAAGAATAAGTAAATTAAAATTTTTTTCAAGAAAATAATTTTGATACTTACCTAAATGTTGTTTATGTTTATGTTTTGTTTGGTAATTCTGAGTTTCGTAGCTGTCATTCGCATCGTTGTTGTTCTCAATGGAAATTCCATTAGGAAGCAATAGGTCGGTTCCTAAAAGTGAGTTCGGTTTTGTGTTCTGTCTCTGAAGTTGGTTGAAGCGTTAAGTTGCATGTGAATGAAACTTTGTTTTAGGTCCGTGTTTAGTTTTCGTTACTGACTGTTAATAAATGTTATTGCTGTGATTAGATAATTTGAATTTATATGTTTTGTTGTTATTTTGTAATTATTTGCATAGATTTTTGTAGTGTTCTCGTCTCGTGTTGTGGTCAGTTTCATTTATTTCACTTGTAATTTTGGAACACATCCTTCGTTCGTTTGACACTGATACGCCTATTCTGTTGGAAGTGCACTAATACCTGCGTGGTTTCCCACTATTTCGGTGTGATAATGTGGGTGGGGGAATACACTATATGGATATGGGGATCGGATGATGTTCCTGTTAGAGGTACAAATACATCATCCGAATACTTTTTTTTTTGCCTGTATTGGTTTGATGGTAATTTCAGCTCACCCTCATTCGGCCGGTTACCACACAGTAGAGAGGTAGAAATTAAGTTATAACTTTAAAATTCAAACCTAAACAAAAAAAAAAAAAATTTAAAAGAAATCGTTGGAGAAATTTCGGTACAATTTTTGTCTTAACGTTGATTTGTTTGGAATAAAAAAGAAAAATAAAATGTTTGATTTAATTATATATAGAAAAAAAAGTGAATGAAAATAAACAAGAGAAAATCAAGTGACGAGCAGAGTCCAACAATCTAAAAAGTGAAAAGAAGTGAAGGACAGGAAAAGGTGGCGAGTGCGTTGAATTTGCGTAGTATAGGTATTTAATAAGTGTCATTTTTTTATAATAGTTTGATTTCCGGCGGCCCGAAATTAAATTGCGGAAAGCGGGGCCGCCGCCAAAAAAAAAATTTGAAAATAAAAGAAATTTAATAAAAATTGGAATTTAAGGAAACTGAAAAAATTGAAATAAAAGAAATTTAACACAGTGAAATTAAAGGAAATTGAAAAAAATTGAAATTAAAAGAAATTTAAATTGAAAGAAAAGAAAGAATAAAAGAAAAAAAAGGGTATATAAAATAGACGCGTTTAAAGAAAATTCCGGAAATTAACTAATCTGAGACAGTGAAACGTCCCGAAAATAGCGATAGCAGAAAAAGCGACCTCATCTATATATCATTATATAAAACCATACATACCCGGTGGATCTTTTTGTGTTTGTGATTGTCCTATATTTAAGTTTTTTTGCAATTTTTAATTTAATTTGTCAATTAAATTCCAGGCGTGGAAGTGTTTTCTTTTTTTTTGTCTGTTTCAATAAATTTTTTTTTCTTACTTTGTTTTATTGTGAGGTGCGAAAAAAAACGGTTGGTGTAACTTTCGTGTTCGGTCCCGTAATTTATTCTGTGCAAGGTCCTAACCGTTACCTCCATAGAGCTCCGAGGGGTTGGAAATTAGGGCTCCGTTGTTCGTTTTAGGAAAAAAAAATACCGCAAAGGGTAAATACATATTTGTGATAGAGACAAGTATACTACTGACCGGATTTTTTTTTTGTTACCATTTTATTTGTTTCTTTTTTTCTGGATTTATTGTTATATTGTTTTGTTGTTAGAATCTTTTGTTCGTTAATTTTTTTGTTAAGCTAAATTAAACCTTAAAACGTTATTATTTTGGTTATGTGAATAATAAAACTTCCGACAGAAACGCCGGCTAGAAAAAAAAGTTTTTTCTTGTTTCGCACCAGCGAAACAATGTGGTTCTAAGTTTCTTTTCAGGGGTGCCAGGGATAGCGGAGTGGGCGACGAACTAAGATGACCTGAAACCGACAATCGACCAACATATTGGGGGTGTCCAACACTGGCCGCGGACACCTAAAGGTAGGGTGGGTAATGGCCTCACTGCAATAACATCCGCAGTGCCCTGATGTGCCATAGTCCGTCCGTTTATGTTTCCTTCCCTTTCCTCCTTCCTTGGCCTGATCTGTGTTTTTGTCTGCAGGCAAGGTTGAGTTTCGGGGCAAGATCCCCCCCGTCCGACGAGCTGACGCCGTGCAACGCAAGCAGGCCGCGTCCCCCGGAGCTTAACATTCCAACCTACCCTTTCCAAACTCTTCCTATCACTTCTCCCTACCTCATCCTTATCCTACCCTTCCACTTCACCCACCTCCTCACCTCCTCTTGCCTCGCAACAGTTTTTATTTTAATACATTTTTGTCACCAAAATATCAAGACCTTGCGTAGATCAGATAGCAAGAGCTTGACTTAATCAGTCGTTATTTGACTTCCAACCAGTGAAGAAGTGCTATTTTTATTTTATTTTCAAGTAAAACAAGCCCAAGTGTGTTAGTGAAATCTAAAGTTGGCAAGCTGCCACAGCTTTATATAACTCATCGGTAGCCCAGTGGAGGTGGCGTCTGCAGACGAATCCAGAGGTCGTGGGTTCGAATCCCGTGCGGAGTCGACAAAAAAAATTATTGCTTTTTTTCACAATCGAGAAATTGCTGATTTCATCGATTGGGAAGAGAAGCAAATGGTAAAGGAGAAGAAAGCGGGGGTATCGAAAGATACCTCTGCCTACAAATCAGGTGATATTACGGTGGTACCAGCAGCGGTATCGAA
The DNA here is from genome assembly GCA_920104205.1 of Eupeodes latifasciatus. NCBI lineage: Eukaryota > Metazoa > Arthropoda > Insecta > Diptera > Syrphidae > Eupeodes > Eupeodes latifasciatus. Next base: position 107,908,656 of record OV049926.1, on the reverse strand, counting down.
AACACCAACAACATCTGGTCAGGCATCAGACCAGGGCATAGCGGCAGCGACAGCTAACAAAAAGAGGAAGCTGAAGGAGCATAGCCCTAACAAGGTAGAGAGAGCTAACGCCGCTAAGCGGCGTGATATGCGCAAGGCAATGGAGGGTGGTAAGGTAGGAATTACCACCGAGAGTGAGTTCTCAGACTACGATGAGCCTGAGAAAACGGAATACATTTCCGAAGGTGGAGTGGGGCTCTTCAGGCCTCCAAATATGGATGTAATCATATCCGATCCAGAGCCAGTCCCGCCGACAACGAAGGCTTTGGAGGTAGAGGCGAACCTCCAAGATGAGACAGCACTTGTAAAGGCCCTGCATGCCCAACAAGCAAAAATCAGCAAATACGAGGAAGACCTCAGAAAGCTCAAGGAGGAAATGGAGCCCCTCCTCAGTCAGCTGAAATTAAAACAAGAGGCGCGCCGACAACAAGAGGCAGCGCAACGGCAGCTGGAACAAAAACAACAGCAGCAAAAACAACAGCAGCAAAAACAACTGCAGCAAAAACAACAGCAACAACAACCACAGCAGCAAAAATAACCACAACCCAAACCCGCTCCCAAAAACACAGGAGCGGAGCAAAAGAAAAAACCGCCATCAGCAGTGACAGGCCCAAATGTTGAGGGCCCAACGACCTCAACTAAAGTAATGCAGCAGCAACAACAGCAGCAGCAACAACAGCAGCAGAAACAGCAGCAGCAGAAACAGCAGCAGCAGGTACAGCAGCAGCAAAAACAGCAGCAGCAGCAACACCAGAAACAACCACATCCTAAGAAGGTGAAGGTGCCACCGATTAGGACCTACCGGGCTGACCTGCAGGACTTGAAACAGGTATGTAAGTCGGCCACTAAGGGCAATTTTGTAATAAATATTTGGAATAAAAAAGAAAAGCGGTATTCGGTACAGTGCTTCTCACTGGCCGAATACAAGCTACTGAAAGAAGTGCTTAAGCAGGTCACCACTGAGTTTTTCAGTCTCACGCCGAAAAGCGAAAAATTTAAGACGGTCCTACTGAAGGGCATAAGTTCCTGCACGGAACCGGAGGCGCTCTTAGCTGAGCTCCGCCAAAAAGCCATCGACGATCTCGATTTCATCGGGGTCAAACCTTTCACTACGGTGAAGTCCAGGCGAGGGGGTTACAGGCTGCCAATGTTCCTCGTAACATTATCACCCCAAAGTAGTTTTGAGAGTCTGAGGGAAATCAAATGCCTCGACTATCAAGCCATACACTGGGAGACATTAAAAAGGCACGACGACATTTTACAATGTACGAAGTGCCAGAGGTTCGGCCATGCCGGAGCTAACTGCAATATGCAGTTGCGCTGCGTCAGGTGCTCCGAAACCCACAACGAGGGAGAATGCAAGCTGGGGAATGAGCGGGTTGAGGATTTGACCCAACTCAAGTGTGTCCTTTGTGGAAACCAAGGGCACCCGGCTAACTATAGGGGTTGCCCTAAGGTCCAACAAATGAAACAAAAACAGGCCAGTCAAAAAGCCGAAGGAAGTCGAATAGTTCGACAGGCTCCAACACTAAAATTCGTGGATCCCAAATTTTCCTACGCCCAAATGGTGTCAGGGAATGGGAATACGAGACAGGCTCCATCAACGGTTGCCCCACAGGCCCCTGTGCCTAAGGCACCAGAGGTGCAGCCTGACATTGTAGCCTTGTTATTGAGCATTCAAGGTCAACTAACAGGGCTGCAAAGTCAGATAAAGGAGCAAGGCAAGAGGGTAGATCATCTCTACTCTTTGTTGCCTGGCCTGGCGCAATTCAGACCATAATGGGCGCGCTGCCGGAGACGCGCCTAAAAGTCCTAGCTGTGAATGTAAATTCACTGATTAGGATTGAACGAAGAGCCAATATGTTCCAAGTGTTGAAAGACTACAGTCCCGATGTGTTTATGGCATGCGAAACTAAGCTAAACCACAAACACAAATTGACTCATAAAAATTACAATATCGTAAGAAGAGACCGGCCCGACTCCACTCAAGGGGGCGGTGTCGCTCTCTTTATACGAAAAGGCATTAATTATAAAGTCATATACAACAACGAATTGCGAAAGCTCAGGACGCTAGAAGTTTGCGTTGTATGCATCTCTCTCACTCAAGGGAAGCGGATATATATGATTGCGGCTTATGCGGCTGGAGCTCCGCAGGTTCCTTACTTTGCTTCAGAACTTGAGATTCTTTTTAGGGAACTGAAACTGAGCTTGGAAGAAAACTATTTCATCTTGGCCGGTGATTTGAACGTAAAACATGAAGATTGGGGAAATAAACATAGTAATCCCAGAGGTAACCATCTTTTTAATTTGATGAATCTTTACAGCGTTGAATATGGCGTCGACCTGCTGGCTACTGAAAAGCCATCGTATCCAAGAAGCGACTCCTTTCTGGATCTTTTGCTGTACGACACAAGACTAACAGTTACAGACAAAGTGGGTAATCACTGCTTACAGACAATCGAGTACGACAGTGATCACTGCGGACTGGCTGCTGTAATGCAGATTCCGAATGAACGCGTGGAGTTGGAGGAATACGTTGCAACGCATTCTTACAATTACAGTAAGATGCGCTGGCCTCGTTTCACCAACGCCCTAGCGAGAGAACTTCGTTCGAGTGGCATAGCCCCACCAAACAGCAGAAACCTGACAAATACAGAAATTGACCAACATTTACAACAGATGGACGAAACAATAAAACGAACAATGGAACGGACAATACCAAAGTACAAAGAACGGGACCAAATGGACGCTTACAGAAACGCGACTATTGACGCACTACGTAAGCACAAGAGTGGCTTACTGACAAGACTCAAAAACTTGTACAGACGACTCACAGACCCACACGACTTGGAGGTTAGGACACTGAAGTCGTCAATAAAAAATGTCAATCTGTTGATTAAGGAGAACTACAGGTTATCAATTAACAAGTACTGGGACCGTAAGATCCGCACAGTTAATTCCAGTGACCCTAGTATGTTCCCTAATATCAACAAGATATTCAGGAAAAAGAACGACAATGACCTTCCGTGTCTGAAACTCCAAAGAACTGAAGAGAACAGAGACGTACTCAGGACAGCGCAAATAGATCCAGAAGAAGCCATCTTTGACGATGACCTTTTTATAATTGAAGATCCGAAGGAAAAAGTGGAGGCGGTGGGAGCTGCTTTCCAGCAAGTGTACAAGGTGAATGCTAGCATTCGCCCCAACCACGACCTGGAAAACAGAGCCCTACTTAATCACTTTTACCTTCGAAATGATTGTAGCGTGTACACTGTACATTAACAATATCCATAGTGTAAACCCACTAATAACTTATGTCAAAAAATATTTTTATTTTTAACTGTACGAAAACCAAATGGCATTTTGATTCGAAGTGTACCAAAAACCCATCGCTGCCCGCCATAGTTTTTCCTTCTTTCTTTTTGGCTGTGACACGAGTGCGAGACGGACGTCTCTTATAAAATTAAGAAATTATAACCAAATAAATAAAGTTTATAAATTAAATAAATTTATGTGTCTTACTACTAAGAGCACAAATTGGTGACCCCGACGATTCGTATCGTTAATAAAACTGTGGAGACGACAAGTAGACGCAGCCGCAACAGCGACCACCTCAGCCACAAAAAATTTTGTTTCCTCCGCCACCAACCCACGATCGACCAAATTCTCGTCAACCAAAAGTCCGGAGACGAAAGGCAGACAGCCGCAACAGCGACCACCTCAGCCACAAAAAATTTTGCTTCCTCCGCCACCAACCCCACGATCGACCAGACGCAGCCGCAACAGCGACCAAATTCTCGTCGACCAAAAGTCCGAAGACGACAGGCAGACGCAGCCGCAGCCGCAACAGCGACCACCTCAGCCACACAAAATTTTGCATCCTCCGCCACCAACCCCACGACCAAATTCTCGTCGACAAAAGTTCGGAGACGACAGGCAGATGCAGCCGCAACAGCTACCACCCCAGCCACGTTAGATATTTCGCTTCCACCGCCACCAAGTCCACAATCAACCAAATTTTCGGCGACCAAAAATCCGGAGACAGCAGACATACATATATAGTCAATTTCACGTACTGGATATTTGCAAAGCGTTATCAACCATCAAAGACCAGAGCACCAGCAGCAAGTGGCACACAAAGTTCATATACATATGTATGTATGTATGTTATATAGCCACGAGCCACCACCGTCGAATTGTTCATCTTTAAAATGCAACTATCGTAACCATCCACCAAGACCAAGGACCAAGAGCACCAACAACAGCGAGAGGCACACAATATAGTTAATACATACATATATGTATATACCCAAGTGCCATCACCGCCAAATTTCTTCAACAAGCAACGAATCAACAGTCAACACCATACGACAGCACCAGCGCTGTCGCTTTAACAAAAAATCACCAGCGCTGTCGCATTTAAAAAAATTACCAGTGCTGCCTTCGTATGTTAATTTAAGTACAAAAGTATAGTGAGTACCTTTTCTTTTTCTATTAATTTACAAAATATATAACTTTTATTTTATAATATTATATTTTTACCCAATATGAAGTAAATGAATTATTTATATTAAATTAAATTAAATTAATTATACTACAAAAATCTGAAGTGCTTGTATTTTCATAATTTTTTTTGGATATTGTTCGATGGACTTTTTCGTAAAACACTGTGCCAGTTGCTCACGGTTTAAAATTTTGTATCGCGTACGGTTGATTAGTTTTTCGGTTGATCTTCTCTCGTTCGTTAGCTTTAATCATGCCAGGCGGTGAAAAACCTATCGATGGCTCCGGCAGTTCACACATTAATCCCAATGTTGACGCGAATGAAGCAAACGTGGCAGAAACTCCTAGTGTTATTTCCCAAAATTCTTTGATTTCGATCAAAATTCCACCTTTTTGGAACAATCGGCCTGATTTATGGTTTTTACAAATCGAAACGCAATTCCGATTAAAAAACATCACTGCATCCAACACTAAGTATGATTATTTAGTGGCTTCGCTTAATAGTCAAACTATGGAATCTGTTGCAGATATTCTCGTTTCACCACCCGCACACGAAAAGTACGAAAATCTTAAAAAAGTTTTACTCGAGAGAAACCGGGATAGCGAAGAAAGGCGTTTGGACGCTCTGTTGAATAAAGTTGAACTCGGAGACATGAAGCCATCGGAGCTATATAGGAGTATGGAGAGTCTGGCAAGTGGGAACAATCTCGTCAATTCACCATTAGTTATGAAGCTATGGTTAAATCGACTTCCGTCGAATATACGCGTTTGCCTCATGGCAGTCGAGAATTCACAGACTCAAAGTGAGCTTTTCGCTTTAGCTGATAGACTCCATCACTCTTCAGCAGCTTCACACGTCGCCCAAGTCAACTCACCTAACGTTCCTAGTTCTGACTCCGAACTTTTGCAAAAATTGATTTTCAAAATCGAACGGCTCGAAACAAATTTTTCAAAATCCAACAATTTTAACAGAGCGTCCAGAAGTTTTTCCAGAGATAGGAGTAGAGGTAGACCCCGTTCGCAGAGTAGGTCAGAAAACGAAAATAAATCGATTTGCTGGTTTCATAGGAGATTCGGAAATAACGCCAGGAAGTGTTCAAAACAATCGTGTTCATTTCAGTCCAAAGCTAATAAAGAGACAAAAAACTAATTCGCCAGATCTCAAACGCGGCTTTGAGTGAGGCAAACTTTTCACGCCGTCTTTTTATTCGCGATAAAACACAAAGCTTCAATTCTTAATCGACACCGGTGCTGAAATTTCGATAATTCCTCGCAAATTCTGTCAACATACCAAAGAACCAAACGATTTCATTCTGCTTACTGCGAACGGAGGAAAAATTCATACTTACGGTTGCAAACGATTAACAGTTGATTTGAACCTAAGACGCGCTTTTGATTTTACTTTCGTTATTGCAGACATTGATCACCCTATTATAGGAGCTGATTTTTTGCACAAGTATAATTTAACCGTTGATCTTCGTAGCCAACGAGTAGTAGATAAAAGCACTAATCTCCAAGTCAGCTGTCTTTTCAAATCCGCGAACACTAGCTCTCCAAAACTATTTTCAATTCCAAATGAATTCGGCGCTATCCTTGACGAGTTTCCTGAGCTTAAAGCTCCACCAGACTTTACGTTGCCGGTCAAACATGACGTTGTCCACCGGATACAAACAACTGGTCAACTCCCTTCAGCTAGTGCACGAAGCCTCAATCCGGAGAGGTTAGCAATCGCGAAGCGTCAGTTTCAGCAGATGATCGATTTACGTATTTGTCGCGTTTCAAAGTCTCACATCGCCACTTCACATGGTTCCGAAAAAGAACTCACTTGATTTCAGACCATGCGGTGACTATCGATGGTTAAATAAAGCGACTATACCAGATAAACATCCGATCGCTAACGCTCAAGACTGCTCCGCTAACCTCGACGGTTGTTCAATATTTTCGAAAATTGATTTGATACGTGCGTATCATCAAATACCGGTCGCAGAAGAGGACGTTCATTAAACACCTTTCGGGCTTTTCGAATTTTTACGAATGCCTTTCGGAGTGCGCAACGGTGCGCAAACTTTCCAACGTTTTATGAACAGCATTTTAGGCGATCTTTCGTTCGTTTTCGTGTACTTAGACGACGTTCTCGTTTCAAGTAATTCGGTCAAGGAGCATAAAACGCATTTACAAGAAGTTTTTCGAAGACTGCAGGAGCACGGGCTCAACGTTAATTTGGCAAAATGCGAACTAGGAGTTAGCAAACTCGATTTCATGGGATACTGCGTTTCCGAAAATGGAATAATTCCTTCGCAAGAACGAGTAAAAGCCATCAACGAATTTCCTAGTCCGGGCTCCATCAAACAACTTCAGCGCTTTCTCGGCATGATAAATTTCTACAATCGTTTTATGCCAAGTATGGCATATAAAGCTAAAGTTCTTTACGAACTTTTAAAAGGCGTTAAAGCAAATAAAAAAGAGACTAAAAAAACGATGTTTCAGTGGTCAGACGTTTGCGAAGAAGCTTTTCAAGTTCTCAAAAGAGACTTGTCCCAACGCACTATGCTTTTTCACCCAAAGCCTCTAGCGAAAATCAGCATTATGGTAGACGCTTCTAACGACGCTATCGGAGGAGTACTCCAGCAATACCATAATAGCTTTTGGGAGCCTTTAGGTTTCTTTTCAACTCGTTTGAGCCCAGCCGAAAGAAAATACTCGACGTTCGATCGCGAACTCCTCGCAGTTTTCAAAAACGTTAAACATTTTCGGTATTACGTGGAAGGTAGACAATTTACTGTTTTCACCGACCATAAGCCGCTCACAAACGCAATATGTTCCAAAACTGAAAAATCGCCCCGTCAAACGCGCCACTTAGAGTTTATCGCAGAATTTACTACCGACATTCGTTACATCAAAGGCATACAAAATATCGTCGCCGATACTTTATCGAGATCGTATGTTGAATTGATCGATTTCAACAATGTCAGTATTCCAAGTCTGTTAAAAGAACAAGAAAACGATGAAGAGCTTAAATCAATTTTAAAACTTTCCAAAACATCTTTAAAGTTAGAAAAAGTAAATATTCCGATAAATGACGTTGAAATATGGTGCGAAACATCGACTGGTAAAAATCGTCCGTATGTGCCTGAAATTTTCCGACGAACAATTTTCGACAACCATCACAAACTGTCACACCCAGGTTCAAAAGCAATGCGTAAAATAATAACAGCAAAATACTTTTGGCCTAAAATGAACAGCGATGTTAACAGATGGACAAAAAGTTGTATCTCTTGTCAAAAGTCAAAAATTTCCAGGCACACTACTTCAAAACACGGAACTTTTCCAGTACCAGAAGGTCGATTTTCGCATATCCATATGGATTTGGTCGGTCCTTTACCACCATCTCAAGGTTTCACTTATTTATTAACCATCAAAGATCGTTTTTCGTCCTGGTCAGAAGCCATTCCGCTGAAAAACATGAATGCTTCCACCGTTGTAACCGCATTTGTACAAAACTGGGTTTCCAGATTCGGAGTCCCTCAAACAATCACAACCGATCAGGGAACTCAATTTGAGTCAAGCCTCTTCCAAGCAATCTCCGAAACTCTCGGTACAAAGCGAATACGAACAACGACTTACCACCCCCAAGCAAATGGTTTTGTAGAACGGTTTCACCGCCAACTCAAAGAATCTCTACGCGCTCACGAAGATAAACAAAATTGGTATTCAAATTTACCTTGGACTCTTCTCGGCATTCGTTCAACGATAATTGACGACATCAATGTAACGCCAGCTCAATTGTTATACGGACAAAACTTACGCTTGCCCGCTGAACTAATCGAACCCAAGCCTTTGAATCCAATTTCTAGTTCGTCGGCAGCTCAAGAAATCACTCAAGCTATTTCACAAACTCGGCCGTGTTCAAGTAGAAACCGAAACCAAAAATACATTTTTGTACCAAAAGATTTAAAAACATGCAAATACGTTTTTGTTCGAGAGGAGGTAAACCGTGGAAGTTTGAATCAACCGTACAAAGGTCCATTTGAAATAATTAAAAGATTTGGAAAAACGTTTTCAGTGCTAATAGATAATAAAGAGCAAATAATATCTATTGATCGACTCAAACCAGCTTTTTACGCGAAGGACAATGATCCACAACCAATGAACAAACGAGTTACTTTCAACTTACAATAAAATATCTTTAATAGAATGTCATTTCAGATTTTTTTCATTTCAATTTAAATAATAAATTGTACTGCATACATATTGTAAGGTTTTCTACCAAAACTTAATTTTATTTTATAAAAATTGTATGGTCTTATACCAAAATAGATTAAAACAAAGTAAAATTATTGTAAAGCCTTCTGCCAAAACTCACTGTACAACACAAAAAAAAAAAAAAAAAAAAAAATGTAAAATATTTAAATTATAATGAATTTACAAAACTTGTAAAATTTCATCTTTATACGTATAAATTAGATTTTAAAACACTCTTAAATGTAAATTTTACAAATACATAAAACAATCTCTGTTAAAGTTAAAACATTGCATTATATAAATAATTTCAATTATAACTTAATATATGTATAAACTTTTGTACGGCGGGGAGTGATGTAGCGTGTACACTGTACATTAACAATATCCTTAGTGTAAACCCACTAATAACTTATGTCAAAAAATATTCTTATTTTTAACTGTACGAAAACCAAATGACATTTTGATTCGAAGTGTACCAAAAACCCATCGCTGCCCGCCATAGTTTTTCCTTCTTTCTTTTTGGCTGTGACACGAGTGCGAGACGGACGTCTCTTATAAAATTAAGAAATTATAACCAAATAAATAAAGTTTATAAATTAAATAAATTTATGTGTCTTACTACTAAGAGCACAATGATATAACACAATGGCGATCTGAGAACCGCAGTTTCATGCGGTTCAATGACGATTCCTTGGCAAATGCCATAATCGCCGAGCAAACGGGACCAAGTCCCCTGTTAGTAACGAAGGTTGAGCTTCAGCTCATCTTCAACTCAATAAAATATAAAAAGTCAGCAGGTGTCGATGGTATATCCAACGTTGTACTAAGACATTTACCGATGGAGGCAATTAACATTTACACCACACTCTTCAATAATGCACTGAATAATGCATATTATCCAGTGCATTGGAAGACCGCTGTGGTTCATCCTCTCCCGAAAAAGGGAAAGGACAACTCCAACCCGTCAAATCTTCGGTCGATAAGTCTTCTTCCGAGCATCAGCAAAGTTTTCGAAAAAATCATTAATAGGGCTCTGACTAAGTGGGCTGCGGACAACAAAATAATTCCGGATAAACAGTTCGGGTTCAAGGCGGGTCATGACACAATTCATGCTGCGTCTAAACTCGTTTCTGATATCCAATGGAATAAAACAAAACAACAATGCACAGGTGCTGTTCTGGTTGATTTGGAAAAGGCCTTTGACACCGTATGGTTAGAGGGTCTTTACCTAAAACTGAGCAGGCTTGGCATAAGCAAGCCATTGTTGTATATACTTTATGATATGCTTAACGGTAGAAAGTTTGTTGTCAAAAGTGGCAATGTAACTTCTACCACAACATTTTTAATTAAAAATGGTCTTCAACAGGGAGCGGTGAATTCGCCGATTCTCTTCAGCATTTACACCAGCGATCTGATAGGTAGTCTTACAAAGGCAATTGCGTACGCCGACGATCTTATTGCGTACAGAACGGCCCGAAAGGTTGAGGTTATTAGAATTCTCTTGCAGCGTGATTTCGACAAGATTCAGCGATATTGCGACGACTGGAAACTGAAAATAAATGTCCAGAAGTCGGAGACAATTCTGTTCCGGACTCCGTTGGCTAGGGCCACTAGGGATACGTGCAAGAATTGGCGCATGATGGTCATCGTTGATCTTCACGGGCAGCCATTAGCGAGCAAAAGTGTAGTAAAGTACCTCGGTATCTGGTTAGATCAGTATTTAAGTATATTTCGACAGACATATAAATGCTGCTCTGACGAGGGCCCGAGGAGCCTTCGCTCTGACGAAACGGCTGTTTTACAGCAGTCGGCTTGACCCCAGAGTGAAGGTAGTTTGCTACATGGCCCTCATACGGCCGATGATCGTTTATGGTTGTCCTGTGTGGTTCAACGTTGCCACTTCCCAGATGGAGAAGTTTCGGGTGTTCGAGCGGCAGTGTTTACGACGGTGGCGCTGTACCGGCTTATACAGAACAGCCGAATCTTCTTATGTGCATTACTATTCCAACGAGGTCCTATACAATGGGGCTCGAATCAACAGAATTGACAATTTCGTGATAAAACTCGTCCGAGGTCACATAGCAAGAGCTATGTCTTCGACCAACAATTTAATTTTCGGGGCGTTCTATCCGAACGACGAGTATTTTGAAAGTGCACGCTTGAGCGGCTTCATTCCACCAGAGGCATTCCTCTTTTTAGATAGATGCGGTCTGATACGGGATGGATTGGCAGTTCCGCTAATCTACCACGTCAGATGACGAACCGTGGATAGGCGACTCCTGTACAATCGGGACGTCATGGCACAAGGCGGAGCAGAGCTCCTTCGGTTCAGTAGGGCTGTGTCCGAAAGGGACCGAACTGATAGGGTGAAGCAGGAGAACCAGTTTTGGTGGCTTCAATCGGCACTTGATAGTGGGTAGTCGGGATGAGGTTTTAAGCCTTGGCCGGCTTACATACTTGTTTTATAGTTTTAGGGCTTAGTTTTAAGTAGAATAGGCATGGTGGCACAAACAAAAATACAAAAAAAAAGTACAAAAAAAACAAAAAAGGAAAATACAAAAAAAAATTTAAAAAAAAAACATGGAAAAAAAATAAAAAAAAAGACAACAAAATATGAAAAACAAAAAACGTTAGATAATTGGATTTGCTTCTGTGGTTGTTCTAGTTTTAAGTAGTTTATAGGTAGAATAGGTAGTTTTAGTTAGCTTTAAGTTTTATATTAAGGACCTTTTTTTAAGTAGTTTTAAGTAAAAATAAAAAAGGATATTGATATTAGTTTTTTTGAAATTTTCTAATGAATAAAAAAATAAATACAATGAAATTGAAGTTAAATAGATCTTAGGGCCGAAAGGCATTAGCATTAAGTATTTGTTCGAACATACAGGGATGCCAAACGGAGAGGCGGCTGCGGTGCGAATCTACTCGTAAAATAGATACGAACAAACCTTGAAGTTATAAATGCGTTCCACGATCCACAAGACAAACTCATATAATTGCTTGTCATTCTAACTTATAATAAAGAAATCAATTTAACAAAGAAGTGGTGTTTTTTCCTTTGTCTCTATAATTTTACTTTTACATATTTTCAATATAGAAGTATTTTTTATCATTTTACACAATTCCTAATAATTTTAATAATTACATACGGAAACATTGGTCCTTCGAGCCTTTTTTACGAATCGGCTTTAAAAAACAATTAAGACAATAAGTGTGTGCAGTGAGTGCCAGAACTTTAAACATTTAAAAAGAAAGATCGAATTTACAATTTATCTTATATATATATATATATATAGTCACGAGACTTAAATTTCCATACAATTTTATCATTTAAAAAGTGGTTTCTTTTTTAAATTGAACAATATCTTAAAAATAAACTTAAAATTACTTAATTTTAACTTAAATAAATTAATAAATTTAAATTTAAACATTTTAACAAATAAATTAAAAATCAACTCATCAGCGGAGGCTCCTGACATCAGCTTTTCATCAGATAAGACGGCAGCAGCAACAGACAAGCAGTAAGTCTTCATTTACGTGTTGTAAACTTGTCTTCATTTTTTTGTAATACCTATTTCAATACATAAAATAATTAATAATTATTATGGCTGAAGCAAAAGGCTACAAATATGGAGAACTCCAAAAGGGTATTTTAAATAAATTAATAAGAGATCTTACAAACTTTAAGAAAGCTCCAAAAGAGCGTAAGGGTAAATCTTATGCTTCGGGACGTTTAAGCAAGTTGGAAGATGACATTTTGACTTCGAAATCTTATCACGAAGCCATTATTGGAGCAGGTTTGTTTGAAGAAAATCTGAAACAAGAGGAATTAGTGGTGGTGTATGATCAAATTAACGAACTTTACCTGGAATATCGGGCAGAGTTGGTTGATGCTATAGACAAATCCGCGCCAATTATTGCGGCTCCAACAACCGCGGGTGTTCCGCCCCATTCTGTTGTCGCAGCATCATCGGGAATCCGACTTCCACGAATCGATTTACCGAAGTTTGATGGTTCATACACCACCTGGCGAGCTTTTCACGACAGGTTTCAAGCTCTCGTTCACCATAACAAGGCCCTCGATGACATCGACAAATTGCATTTTCTGCAATCATGCTTAGTTGGTGATGCTAGTCGATTTTTGCAAAATTTTGCAATTGAGGCTGCCAGTTATGAGAAAGCGTGGGATCTTTTGAAGGAACGGTACGATCACAAACGGATACTTGTTCACATCCAAATGCAGACCCTTTTTGGACAACCCTCCTTGTCTCGTGAAACTTCTTCTGGGCTTCGAGATTTACTGTACAAAACAAGAGAATGTCTCCTTGCACTGGAAAATATGGACGTTCCAGTCTCTGAATGGGATACGGTGTTGATTTGGTTTCTTTTCCAGAAGTTGCCGAATGTAAGCCAAAAACTGTGGGAAGAGAAATTAGGGAATAGGAAAGATTTACCGAGTTTTAAAGAGTTTACCGACTTTTTGGAGACTAGATTCCGGACTCTCGAGGTTGTGGACCAGCAGGAACTCGTAGTAGGGTATCGGACCAAAGATGAGCCATCCGTCAACATAAGGCAACGTTTACCAGCAGCAAAGCCTAAGGTCTTACACGCTAAGCAAACTGTTAAGCAGCCGTATCGACAAGCAGCGAAATCGAACCCTGCAGAGCAGCTGTCATGCAAGTTGTGCAACCAAGGTAAGCACATGCTGAGAAAATGCCAGCAGTTTTTGAATATGGACATCTTGGGACGAAAAAATACAGTTCGTAGGCTCCAGGTCTGCGAAAATTGTCTATCTTACGGCCATCTTGTTCAAGCCTGTCTGTCCATCACTTCATGCTATTTTTGCCAACAAAGGCATCATTCGTTAGTTCACTGCAACGCACAACAGATTAACAAACAACAACAACAGCCTGTAGCCAGTACATCTGCTCAGGCATTGCAAAACAATACAAAGGCATTACAAGTGACAGTGAACCCAAACGCGCCTGAGTTTCAGCCAATGGGGGAACAACAGCTCCAGTCAAATGGACAAACATTTAATTACCACGCGATAGATGGTGATCGCAAACACGCACATCAGGTGCTTCTGGCAACAGCGGTTGTTAAGGCACGAGCAGCGGACGGCGGGCTACGCCTTTTACGTGCTCTGATCGATACCGGCTCAGAAACGTCGTTTATCACCGAAGCTGCCGCACAACTGCTGAAACTGAAAAGGCGACGGAACATTGCCGAGGTATCTGGGTTAGGGTTGGTCAGCAGCGGCACCACGCAACACTCCGTCGAAGTACGTTTTGCGTCCCGCCACTCGACGTTTGAGACTGCCATTCAGGCTTTGGTCTTCAAGTCGCTGACTGGGCATCTCCCGACCCAACGAGTGATACCCGGCAAATGGAACCATCTGAAGGGTCTTTCGTTAGCAGATCCCCATCTCTACGAACCTGCACCCATTGACCTTTTATTAGGGAGTGACGTTTGTGCTCAGATACTCCTTCCTGAGATAAGGAGACCAGACGATGGAGTGGGACCAATCGCGCAGAAGACGGAGCTAGGGTGGATAGTGTTAGGGAAAGTTCCAGCGGAAATTCCCCGGCAAATTCGAAGCTTCGTCCAAATAACGGATTTGAGCTCGCAACTGGAGAAGTTTTGGGAGATGGAAGAAATGCCGTTCCAGACACTTGAAACCGAGGAGAACATCGTTTGTGACGAGATCTTCAAGAAGAACACAAGACGTTTACCAGACGGACGTTATGAAGTAAAATTGCCGTTTAAAAATGAAGACCTACCAGCCATGGGAACGAGTAGACAAGTCGCTTTCCGTAGATTTCTTCATCTCGAAAGGAGGCTTGATGCGGATCCGAAGCTTCGTACGGACTACATTAAATGTATCCGAGAATACAAAGAACTCCACCACATGGAGGAAATAGATGCAAATGATGCGGTTTTACAAACCCCATTTCATTATTTCTTACCACATCATGCCGTTTTTAAGGAAGCAAGCTCCACAACGAAGCTGAGAGTAGTTTTTGACGCAGCTGCGAAGGCTTCGGACGGGAAATCCCTCAACGACCGTTTACTTGTGGGTCCGAAATTGCAGTCGAGTATCATAGATCTCGTGCTAAAATGGAGGACTCACCGAGTCACTTTTACGGCCGACATCGAGAAGATGTATCGGCAAATTTTGGTTAGTTTCCCGGACCGATACTATCAGCTTATCATGTGGAGAGAGCAGAAGACTGCTCCTATACAATTCTACAAAATGAATACCGTAACATTTGGCACAGCAAGTGCACCATACCTTGCTATAAAAGTCCTAACCAAAGTAGCTGAAGACGAAGAACAAAATTTTCCGGTGGGGGCGAATGTTGTCCGTAAGGATATGTACGTCGATGACTTAATCAGCGGTGCTGATTCGCTCGAAGAAGCACGGAAGAAACGTGATGAAGCGAGGCAACTGTTGGCGTCTGCAGGCTTCAATTTACGAAAATGGACAAGCAACGTAAAGGAACTCATCGAGGATATCCCAGCTCAAGATCGTGAGCTTGATTTTGAACTTCAGTTCAATTCGTCCGATCACGTTAAGACGCTCGGGATTAAGTGGTATCCCAAAGATGACAGCTTCTCGTACCAGAACTTACAGCCGCCAACAGAAGCAACAACAAAAAGGTCAATGTTATCGACAATTGCCAAACTCTTTGACCCTATGGGATGGATTTCCCCATGCATCATCACGGCCAAGCTAATGATGCAGCGACTATGGGACCTTGGATATGATTGGGATGAACAGATTCCAACAACTTTGATGAAGGATTGGGACACTTTTATTAGAGAACTTCCTCTGATCGAACATCTTCGCATCCCACGGTGGACCCAGTTGAGCAAGACCAACAAGGCGATCGAGCTGCACGGGTTTTGTGACGCTTCAACGAAAGCTTACGGCGCAGCAATCTATCTCCGCGTTCTGGATGACGACGGCAATATCCATGTCAATCTGTTGTTATCCAAGACAAAGGTGGCACCAAGTCAACGAACGGTAACACTACCTCGTCTAGAACTGTGTGGTGCTGTGGTTTTGGCTCAGCTGTTACAGTACACAAGGGAGGTCTTAGAAATTCACGATGTCAAGATGTATGCGTGGACAGATTCTGCGATCGCATTAGCCTGGATACGCGCCACTCCCGCCAAATGGACCACATTTGTCTCTAACCGCGTTTCGGAAATCCAGCGGTTAGTGGGGATCGAGTGCTGGGGACATGTTGCAACGCATCATAACCCAGCCGATCTAGCGTCCAGGGGTGTGTTTCCATCAGAATTGAAATCACTGGAAACTTGGTGGTTTGGACCAGAATTTCTTAGGAATCAATGGGAATTCGATGCTCCGCATCAACCCATTGAAACTGACACAACTGAAGAAAAGCGGACGGTGAAGATACTCAGCATTCATGTGTCAAACAGCAACAGTATCCTGCAGGCTATATACAACTGTTCGAGCCTACTCAAGGTTGTACGGGTCATCGCGCACTGTTCCCGATTTACAAAAAAGTGTCGACCGAAATTGGGGTCTATAGAAGGTCCGTTTAGCTCCAAGGAACTCGAGGCAGCACATATCATCGTCGTCAAGGCAGCACAACATGAGATGTTCCAAACAGAGATCCAGCAAATTGTAGAGAACTCCAAGACTCCCAAGAACCTCCGCGCGTTGAATGCCTTCATCGATGCTGATGGGATCTTACGAGTGGGCGGACGTTTAGAGAACTCCCTCCTATCCTATGATGCGCAACATCCAATTTTGTTAAAAAACAAACACCACTTCACAAGTCTGGTAGTCAGAGAGGCGCATAAAAACACCCTTCATGGCGGCATCCAGCAGATGATAAGCTACATCCGACAAAAATATTGGATTGGTCAGATAAGGCGCAGCGTTAAGTATCAGCTTTACAGATGTCCTTCCTGTTATCGGCAAAGGGCTTCGGAGATGCAACAGCTGATGGGAAACTTACCTGCTGCTCGAGTGCGGATGTCTCGACCTTTCAGTCACACCGGTGTCGACTACGCTGGTCCAATAGAAGTGAAGTCCTGGAAAGCCCGCGGTGCAAAAATTTTAAAGGGCTATTTTGCCGTATTTATTTGCTTGGCAACAAAAGCCATACATTTAGAGGTAGTATCAGACCTGACGACACAAGCTTTCTTGGCAGCATTTCGGCGTTTCACGGCCAGAAGAGGAAGCTGCAAACAAATCTACAGCGACTGCGGAACAAACTTTGTCGGTGCTAATAATGAATTAGCGAAGATGTTGAAGGAAGCACAACACGATTGGAAGGAAGTTGCAGAAATCTTGTCAAATCACGGTACCGATTGGCATTTTATTCCCCCGGCTTCTCCACACTTTGGTGGATTATGGGAAGCGGGTGTGAAATCGGTCAAGTACCATTTAAAACGAGTTGTTGGGACCGAAAGGCTAACCTTCGAGGAGCTCGCGACGCTTCTAGCTCAGATAGAAGCTTGTCTGAATTCGAGGCCCCTTTGCCCTCTCTCCGACAGCCTCGACGATTTGAACGCGCTCACCCCTGCACACTTTCTAGTCGGAGAATCCCTACATGCTGTCCCTCAAGGCGAACTAAACACCAATATCAGCCATATAGACCGATGGAAGCGAGTTCAGTCCTTAGCAGAAGGATTCTGGAAAAAATGGAACTCTGAATACTTAGCACGGCTTCAACAGAGACCAAAGTGGACAAAAATCCAGGCTTTGCCTAAGATAGGAGACTTAGTTCTTCTCAAGGATGAACGACTCCCACCAACGCAATGGAATCTCGCGAGAATAGAAGGAACACACACAGGAGCTGACGGACTAGTACGCGTTGTCACGGTAAAAACCCAAAATGGACAAATGAAGCGACCAATTGCGAAGATTTGTCTTTTACCATCAACCGAATGCCAAACCGAACAAACCGACATCATTTAAAAATCCAGCAAAAAAAAAAAAAAACTCTGAAAAGGAAACACATCTATAAAACAAAACCAAAATGTATACAAAAAACAATAATTTTGCATAAAACACCATGAATACAAAATAAAACAACTTAGTTTTTTATAATATTTTCTTTTATTACGAAAACAAATTCAATAAAAGCACAAAATTTAATTAATTTACTAGATTATTCATCTTAATAATAAACAAAAACAAGCAATAATAATTTATTTAAAATATTTTATTATCTTTGTATAAATAATCTGAACAAATTTGCACTGCGACAAGACATGTAAATAATTCATAAACTAAAAATAATGAAAACAAATTTAATTTCTAACAAAATAATCTTTATTTAATAATTGTTTGTTTACAAATTACATTAACTTCATTTTGAATAAACACAATCCACAAATCAAATGTCAAACTCCATCGGCAAAACGAAATTTCCGAACAACAAAATTGAATTAAACTTTAATACCAAATCACATTTATATTAAGGATATATATTCACAAAAAAAAAAAAAAATCCATTTAAATCACACCGCGCCGGTTAATAATTAATAATTCGATTATATAAAATCAGCAATTAAAACAAATTTAATTAATTCGCCGAAGACAATTCACGAATCACTCAAAATGGAAATTCACACACTTCTTATATCACATTTGCTTGAGTGAAAGTACGCACTCAAGCAAAAGGTAAACAAATTCCCGCACTTCAATTGGAAATCGAATTATTCCAACACTCTATGACATTATGTATTTTATTTTTAATATATATACTCCATATATATATATACATATATATCACAATAAACCGAAGCCACGCCAATATCACGCCATATCTCATATAATTTATTGACTTGAATTCGAAAATCAATAAATAATTTAAAATTAAAACTATTACAACATAATAAAATTTAAAAAAAGGCACTCACTTCTAACAAACACACACCGCGGTCGCGAAATATAAATTTGCCGAACGTACGCGCGCAGCTCACCGGCACAACATTCAACAATTTCACATTCACACCTGGACTTACCTGTCTAAATCACAGCACAAATTATTTATTTTAATGCACTACCTATTTACAATTTATTTTACGATTAAAATTTATCTTAAAAATAATTAAAATAATTAATAAAATAAAAACAAAACAAAAAAAAACACCACACGAATTGAACTCCGCCCGTCAACGAAAAACGATACCATGACTATCACAATACCTAACTGCGAACTTAGTATAGGTGTAATCTGTGTCTCTACATTTCATTGAGAGACAAAAGTAGGGATTTTTTGCATGTATTGTCACGTCACATAGTGTTGCTCTCTATTTGATTGCATTATCTTATACATTAATGAATTTGTTATCTCTTTTCAAATGAGCCATTAGCCGATGACGTCGGTATTGCAGTTGATTCGAATGGTCAGGGATGGTGATCTTAATTTAAGAGGCGGCAGAATGTTCGAACATACAGGGATGCCAAACGGAGAGGCGGCTGCGGTGCGAATCTACTCGTAAAATAGATACGAACAAACCTTGAAGTTATAAATGCGTTCCACGATCCACAAGACAAACTCATATAATTGCTTGTCATTCTAACTTATAATAAAGAAATCAATTTAACAAAGAAGTGGTGTTTTTTCCTTTGTCTCTATAATTTTACTTTTACATATTTTCAATATAGAAGTATTTTTTATCATTTTACACAATTCCTAATAATTTTAATAATTACATACGGAAACATTGTGGTCCTTCGAGCCGGAAATCAAGCTCACGATCTTGAGCTGGGATATCCTCGATGAGTTCCTTTACGTTGCTTGTCCATTTTCGTAAATTGAAGCCTGCAGACGCCAACAGTTGCCTCGCTTCATCACGTTTCTTCCGTGCTTCTTCGAGCGAATCAGCACCGCTGATTAAGTCATCGACGTACATGTCCTTACGGACAACAGTATTATTGTTTAATTTAGAGTGTCCGTACGGGACCAGTAAGTTAGTTGTAAGTTATGGTTAATTAGGCTAGTTTTATGAATTTTTGTCTAGCTTTAAGATAGATTTAAGATTGAATTAATAAAAATGAATTTGGAAAAAAAAAGAGCTTGACTTAATTGCGACTCTTGTTGAAACACCTAGGTTCGAGATCCGCCCCGTGATTATTATTATTCTTATTTTTTTATTATTATTTTTATTATTTCTTTTTTAAACATAAATATATCTTTATTTTTTTTTATTTATATCATTTAACACTCCTTTGTAAAATATGGATTGCTTCAATAAAAACTGCCAAGAGGGTTCCAATAATAATCCACTATTTGCTTGTTTCGGACCCTGTGGTAATCTTTACCATGCAAAATGCATTGGTTCAACGAATGCATTTATTGAAAAAATAGCCAATTCAAAATTTGCTTACTGGTATTGTCACGAGTGCCGTAAGCTCTCTGTATCCCAACTAGCTTTTAAAATGTCTTCTTTTAAAGCTGACATTTTAAAACTTTCTAAAGACTTTGAATGGCTACTGAAATCATTCAATACTGCAGTTTGTAAGTTAAATTCATACTCTGTAACCAACATCATGGTTGATAATTCGACAAATGATTTACGACAACCCAATATTCCTTCTACTTTCTCTTCTGCAGGTGAAGATATTCTCGCGCAATCAGGTTCTGGTGTTAATAACTCAGAAAGTGTACCTGACAAACAAAAGAAAAAGTCTAAACAAATAAGCCGAGAAAATTCTGAGCTTGATAGAAATTCTACCCCCCCCCCCTCAAAAAGAACAAATGTCAACATCACCCCAATACCTATAGATCCTACCCGAACCCCCATATACCTCAAATTTCTGACTCAAATTCAGCTCCCAGTAGCGACTCCGTTACAGTAAAAACCAATTCCATCCCCATCAAAGCTGTTTTGAAACCAAAAATTATTTTTATATCTCGTCTGGACCCAGTAACAACGCCAGAAGATATAACTTCGCACTTAGTATCTACCAAGAGCATACCTTGTAGCTCATCCATTAGGTGTTCTAAGATCAGTAAACCAAACAGCTTTGTTTCCTCTTTCAAAATAGTAACGAATCCCAAGTTCTTCGATCCCATTTGCAATACTAATATATGGCCCGCTGAGACTATGGTCAAAGAATTTTCACAAAGTCACAAACGAGGTGTTTCTATGAAAACCAAGCCAAAAAACTCAACAGGCTTGCCCTCTCCCACCAAAACGTAAGGGGACTTCGTAGTAAGACTGCTCACATTTTTCTTAACTCCCAATCATTTCCACATGACGTATTCGTTTTGACAGAAACTTGGCTTAATTCAAGCTTTTCCGACACAGAACTTTTCAGTCAAGAGTTCGAAGTTTACAGAAATGATCGTCATGTTGGTAATGCAAAGGATTTAGGTGGAGGTGTTCTCATAGCGGTAAAAAATACATATCTCTCTTCGTCTGTATCTTTTCCGTTTGAACTATCAATTGAACTGGTCTGTGTAAAGTTAATGGTACAGACTAAGACTATTTTCATTTTAAACGTTTATATTCCTCCAAAAAGTTTAGAGTCTGTTTATAGCGAACTCTCCTTGGCATTAGACTTTGTTATCAGTTTGTCCTGCTCTGACACCAATATCTTACTTCTAGGTGAGTTTAATTTACCACACATTGATTGGATTCCATCGGAAGACGAATCTTGCTTTGAAGCCTCTCTCTCTTCTTCACAATTGGAACTATCTTTTCTCGATAAAATCCTCTTTACTGACTTACAGCAAACAAGCTGTATTAAAAACTCAAAAAATCGAATTCTCGATTTAGTCTTTTCTTCTGACGCTATTAGTACCCTTGGACATTTTTCTTGACTTAGGTAATCACCTTACTGAACACAGTAATTCCTTTGATTGCTTATATAATTTTGACTTCAGAAAAGCTAATTTCCAGTTGTTGTCTGGAGATTTAATCACTTCTGGAATTGCTGATACTTTAGCATTTTCTAATATTGACGAAGCAGTTTCAAATTTCTATAAGATCTTTAATAATTGTTTAGAAAAAAATGTACCTTTAAAGAAATCAAGAAATACAAACTTTAGCCACCCTTGGTACACGAAAGAATTGCGTTTACTACGTAACAAAAGAAATAAGGCATGGAAAACTTATCTCAAAACTCTGTCTCCAATCAATTTCTCTTTTTATGTTGAACTTTTTAACGAATTTAAGTCTCTTTCAAATTTTTTATATGCTATTTATGTTTCTGATATGGGAACCTCTTTGAAAGAGAATCCTACAAAATTTTGGAAACTTGTAAACTTAAAGAAAAAATCAGATGGCTTTCCAGTTAACTTCACTTACAAGAATCTTTCTTTAAATAAAACTGTTGATATCTGTAACGCTTTCGCAACAAATTTCCGTGAATCATTTGTTAATAGACCTCAAGTAGTTAATGAAGTATATTTTCACAATCTTCACTCCTTTTCGCAGACTAGCTGTAGTCACATCCCTGTGCTACGGTCCTTGATCTTTTATCCGTGTTGAATGATGACTGCTCAGCCGGTTCCGATGGTATTCCCCCGATAGTATTAAAAAAGTGCAGTAATGCTTTAGTCGAACCCCTTACGTTCTTATTCAAACTTTCTCTAAAAACAGGCAAATTTCCCAGTTTATGGAAGAAGTCATTTCTTACACCAATTTTCAAGAAAGGTAACCAGGCGGATATAACAAACTACATACCCATTGCAAAGCTTTCTTGCATACCTAAATTGTTTGAACAAGTTGTTTGTGAAAGTGTAGCATTTTTTAGTAAAAATCTCATTTGCGAACAGCAACATGGTTTTGTGAAAAAAAGATCAACCGTTACTAATCTCCTCACATTCTCAAACATATGTTCAAACGCTTTAGAACAAGGTTATGAAGTTGACTTTATATACACTGACTTTTCCAAAGCTTTTGACCAACTTAGCCACGGAATTATTTTATTTAAACTTAAAGCTCTTGGTTTTCCACCATTTTTCTTAGCTTGGATCAAATCATACCTTGAAAACAGATCCTATGAGGTAAAATTTAGAAATTATCATTCTGAACCTTTTTTTGCTCAATCTGGTGTTCCCCAGGGAAGCCATCTTGGCCCTTTTCTATTCATCCTATCTATAAACGACGTATCGTCATGTCTACGCTCAAGTGATGTTCTTATTTTTGCTGATGACATGAAAATTTTTAAGATAATAAAGTCCACCCAAGATCGCATCCTTTTACAAGCTGACATTGATAGTTTTACATTTTGGTGTGGCAAAAATAGCCTTACCCTCAACCCTTTTAAATGCCAGACGATAACTTTTACTAAAAAACGAGTCGGTAATGTATTTGATTATTGTATATCAAAGCAAAAACGCGGTCGCTTCTCCACATTTAAAGATTTAGGTGTTCATTTCTGTTCCAACTTAGAATTTACACATCACATTAATTTTATTGTTAATAAAGCAAGTTCTATGCTTGGTTTTATAAAACGCTGGGCAAAGGAGTTCAATGATCCCTATGTTACTCTTTCTTTATACAATTGTCATGTTCGTCCTCATCTTGAATATGCTTCGCAGGTATGAAACCCCTATTACGAAATTCATAAGAAACGTATTGAATCAATTCAACATAATTTCATTCGTTTCGCCCTAAAGGGTCTTCCGTGGGAAGATCCTTATGATCTGCCTCCCTATGAACATCGTATTCAACTTCTTCAATTGCAAACTCTACATCAAAGGCGTGTTAATAATGATTTAATTTTTTTTTATCAACTCATTAATGGTGAAATTGATGCACCTTATTTGCTATCTTGTATACATTTAAATTACCGAGGCGGAACTCATCACCTGCGTAATTTTGACTTTATACATATTGACTTCCATAGAACTAGGTTAGGTTAGGTTAAAGTGGCTGTTGGTTGGGACGTCCAACACACTTAGACCAAAGTATGGTCCGTTGTGATACCACATGGATCAGTTAATCAGCTTAATGATTGACATTTGCCTTCTGTCAAGTGTAGTTGCAAAAATAAGATCTCCCCGCTAAAAACAATTTTATAAATAGATAAAAGTGCAAAAACAGCTTCAAAATATTTTAAAAGTGTTCCCACAAAGCAAAAGATTAAAAATGTATAAGTGCCGAGTAAGTTTTAGCCTTAAGATTTCCTTGATCCTTGAAAATAACAAGTGTAAAAAAAAGATAACCTCAATAAATGCATAAAAGAGGACTAGAAGAAATCTCACCAGAACACCCACAAAACGAAAAACGTTACTCGAGTTGCTTGAAAAAAGACAATCTTTGTGCAATGGGAACCCCATCCGAAAAAAATCTCGAAACGATTATGAGGCATCTGCTCAAGGAGAATAATGATGAGCTCTTTAGTCATCTTGCAAGTAAATCTGACTTGGAACACCTACATTCAAGATTCAAGTTCAACGACATTCTCGAAAAACTTGGAAAGGTTCTGTATGACAGAAATGTAGTGGAAGCCAGATCCTCGGTGTTTAGATGCTTTTACAGCCGCCTTGAATACAACCTTGGAAGCAATACGTACCTACTTAACGGCAATTCAATTAATAAGATTAGCATTGTTTTCAAAACGAGAGGGGAATTATTGAATTTGAATTATGTACCGCACAGATCTGATCTTCCAATACTTTGCAGCCTCTGTAATATGAAGACGCGAGAAGATACCTGTCATTTCATTGCAATATGCCCTGTTTTGAAGGAGTTTCGGATAAGGTATTTTGAAAAGAGTTGCCTGAATGACGACGAGTTGATTGGTATATTAAACGGGGAGAGAGGATGGGATGTATTGAATAATTATGTTGTTGCAGCGCTGCGTTACAGAAATTCCATAATCGAAGAAAATTTTTAAAATCAAAATTATAATTACATATATGATTGTACATAATAAGATCTTTTTTTGTAGCTTTATTGATATATTTATATTCAAAATGTCAATCTGGTAGACGGCCATAGGCCAAACCATTTAGACTTAAGTATATATAATCACAGTTTATAATCTTTTATATTTTGAAAAAATAAAGTCATTATAACTAACTAATAACTAACTAATCAGCTTAACTCGTTGAACCAATTGGAGCTTCGAATGAAGCGTAGGAGACAAGTAATGTCTGAATTCTTTAGATCACTGGTATCGTTAAAGTAGTAGTCTCCAAGGTGGATTCTACGTCTTTGTGATAAGGCAGGGCATGTGCATAGAAGATGAGAGATTGTCTCTTCTTCTTCTTCGTCCATGCAACTCCTACAAAAATCATTTGCAGGGGCTCCGAGTCGAATAGCATGCCTTCCTATTAACCAGTCCCAGTCAGGACACCTATAACGTAGCTAATGTGCAATCTACTCAGAGAGATTAATTGTTTTGAGCGCCTGGCGCTAAGAATAGGCCAAATTAGTTTAGTTGCGACACAAGTGGTGGTGTTATTCCACCTGGAGTTTGTTTTCTCTATGGTATCTTACTTTAGCATGAGCTTACATGTAGCTAAGGGGATACCTATGCTAGCATTGTGAGCTAGCAGAGGTAAAGTTGTTCCGCTTTTTGCAAGTTCGTCAGCTTTGCAATTTCCTGGAATGTCTCTATGGCCCGGCACCCAGAAAAGGTGAATGTTGAACTGTGTAGCCATCTCCGTAAGAGATGATCGACAATTTAGGGCTGTTAATGAATTTGTGGAGACTGAGTCTAGGGACTTTAACGCGGCTTGGCTATCCGAGAAGATGCGTATATCATTAGTTGATATAATGTTTTCTCTAAGCCAGGATAGGACTTCTTTTATAGCCAGGATTTCAGCTTGGAACACGCTACAATGATCGGGTAGACGAAAGGAGAGACTTAAATTTAGTCTATCTGAGTATACGCCTCCACCAACCCCATCCTCCGTTTTTGATCCGTCTGTATAAAAGTTTATAGGACCATCGTTTAAAAATGATGCATTCTCCCAAGAAGACCTGGGAGGTATAGTCACTTTGAAGCTATAGTTATTAAACTGTGGATGGGGTATGGTGTAGTCAATATTACTGTTTATAGTTCTGAACGAGTTCAAAATAGTGGTGTAGCCAATTCCATTATTGATCCACAGAGAGGAGGCCTGAAGCCGTATGGCAGTATTAGCGGCCGTTTGCTTGCTGAAAATGTCCAGCGGTATTAGATGGAACAGAACATCTAGTGAAGCGGAGGGGGTGGAGCGAAGTGCTCCTCCCATACACAGGCAGGCTGTTCGTTGGACTTTGCTGAGTTTATCGCGATTTGTCGCTGTATCTAGCGCCGTCCACCATACCACTACTCCATAAGTAAGGATCGGTCTTATGACCGAGATGTATAGCCAGTGTGTAATGCGGGGCTGTAGGCCCCATTTATTACCAATGGCCTTTTTACAGGAGAACAGGGCTACTGTGGCCTTGTTTATTCTCTCTTGAATATTAGGTTTCCAACTTAATTTCTTATCTAAAATGAGACCCAAGTATTTTGCTTGTTCAGAGAATTTAAGTGGTACACCGTTTATGAGAGGAGGGTCAATGTGTGGGACTTTGTATTTCCTTGTGAAAAGGACAAGGTCGGTTTTTTGTGGGTTAACGCCTAGTTCACACCGATTAGCCCATCTGGTGAGCTTATTTAAAGCGTTTTGTAAGAGTTCTTTTAGTATATTGGGATGTTTACCCGTTACTGCAATAGCAACATCGTCCGCATAGGCAAACACTCTGTATCCCTCTCTTTCTAGAGTAGTTAGTAATTCATTTATTACTAAATTCCAGAGGAGAGGGGATAGGACGCCACCTTGTGGCGTACCTCTGCTGACACCCCTTTGTGTAGTAAAATCGCCCAGTTTTGAATTGATAATCCTGCTTATCAGCATCTGATTAATCAATTCGCTGATCGACTTATCTACCTTCAGAGATGTCAATACAAGTGCAATTGCAGATGTGTCGAAATTGTTAAATGCACCTTCTATGTCTAAGAAGGCAACTAAGGTGTACTCTTTATGATGGAGGGAATATTCGATTGTACGTACTACACTGTGTAGAGCCGTTTCAACTGATTTCCCTTTGTTGTAGGCATGTTGAGCCTTTGAAAGGAGGGACTTATCAATACTTGCCCTTAAGTGAATATCGATCAAACGCTCAAAAGTTTTGAGAAGGAATGATGATAAGCTGATAGGTCTTAGGTCTTTAGGGTTTACGTGACTGGATTTTCCAGCTTTTGGAATAAAAACAACTTTAACTTGTCTCCAAGACATCGGGATGTATGCCAAATTAAGGCATCCCTTGAAGATGTTTTCTAGGATGGGTATTAGAAAACTTGCATTTTCTTGCAGATTGGCTGGAATTACACCATCCGGACCAGCAGATTTATATGGTTTAAAGCTGTTAATAGCCCATTTGAGTTTTTCCCTAGTGACTAGACCTTGTGGGGGTTGTAAAGTATTGTCACCATTATTAAGTGCAATGTTATTAATAATATTAGAGCTACCAGGAAAGTGAACGTCTAGTAGCAAGTTGAGCGATTCTTCGCTTGAATTGGTCCAGAGGCCAGAGGCGTTTTTCAAGCAGCTTGGCATGATTGGATTTTTGGAGAGGATTTTGCGCAGCCTGGATGCTTCGGAGCAATCTTCCACGTTGCTGCAGAAGTTTCTCCAGGACGATCGTTTGGTTTTCCTCAGTTCTTTTTTATATATCTTCAGTGATTCTTTATATGAATCCCAGTCAGACATGTCTCTAGAAGCTTTCGCTCTGTTAAAGAGTTTTCTGCATTCTTTTCGAAGTGGATCCAGCCCTGAGTTCCACCAGTGTGGCTTCTTTTTACCTCTTACTTGTATAAGAGGGCATGCAGTATCTAGAGCTTTGTTTAGGGCTAATGTTAGATTATTGACTTTGTCGTCAAGATCTTCAAAGTTGGAGGGAGTATTAAAGAGTTCAGGTTTTACTAAACTATTTAACGTTCTCTTATATTTTGGCCAATTTGTTCTTTTTAGATTTCGAAAGATCGGTTGGCAAGGTGGTTCATTTAAAAAGTCAAACTGGATGTATCTATGATCAGAAAAGGAGTGATCTTTAGATACCTTCCAGTTCAAAATATTATTATTAATGAATTCGGAGACAAGAGTTATATCTAAAACTTCTTGTCGATTTTTAGTAATAAAGGTTGGCTCATTACCAACGTTACTTACGAGTAGGCTAGTGTTTAGAATATAGTCGAAAAGAGACTCACCCCTGTCGTTTATATCCGTGCTACCCGATACTGTATGGTGGGCGTTAGCGTCACTACCGATGATGAGGCCGATGTTGAGCCTTTGTGCTTCAGTTATCAATCTCTCCAGAGTGTCACCCGGGAGAGGGCCAAGATGGTCGTGGCCAAGATACGCCGACGCCAGCCAGAATGTTCCTCTAGCTGTTTCCAGACTTGCGGCGGTGATATCTCGATCGCTGAAATTAGGGAGTAAATATACATTTAGGCTGCGTTTTACTAATATGCAAGATCTGGGTTCATCCTCACCTGATGCATACAGCACGCAGTATTTGGGAGTCCTGATTCCTCGAACAATGGATTTAACAATCCAGGGTTCTTGAATCAGGACAATATCTTCATCGCTGCTGGATAGGCGAAGAAGAATAAAGGCCGAAGCCTTTATGGAGTGTTGGAGGTTAATCTGGAGTAACCGCAGCATTTTTGCTACTGCACTCCCGATCAGCCTCCAACACAGTAATGTCGGAGTCATCCATATCAGAGGACGATTCTAAAAGAATGTCCTCATCTCCGCTGTCGTAGACCTCGGCCTCCATTGCGGAAGAACCTTGGTCGGTGGTAGGAGCTTCCTCTGTTACTGGGGATACCTGAGATGCATCGTCTTCCAATGAAGGAAGTGTAACCGATGCACCAGGTTCCTCAGTCCATAGAACTAACTATGGAAAGAATGAAGCTTTAAGTCGAATGAGCATTTTATATAACTTAAACTGTTCATCGATTGATTTAAATTTAAATAAGGTGGGATTAAAATCATTGTTTAGAACCAGTGCTCCACTATCGTAAACGTCTTTATTTTATTTTTTTGATGTTATATATTAAATTATGTTAAATGTTAATAATTATTATGTTTTGTATTTTGTGCGTGTGTTAGGCTATTATTGTATTATTTTCTTACCAACAACTAACACATGCACTTATGATGAGCCTCTGATCGTAGTGTGACGCTTGCTGTAAGCTAACTACTTTCTGAAAATTCTGAAGTGTAATAAAGGATGTCGCTGCTACTTTATATTAACTTCCAGCCGAGCAAGTTTCACAGCTGGTCTCTCCATGACACCGTTCATCCGCTGCACGTCGTACTTCGATGATCCTTCCTTTGGGATAGTTATTTCTTCCAGAAGTGGTTAGTAAAACGTTCTTTCTGTTTATAATTGGTCCTTAGAATTTTTGGCTCATGTTCCGGATTCCCTATAGGTTTGATGTCACCCGAAAGCAGTCCCAAAAAAATGATTGGGTGTCAATACTTCGTCTTGTTCATTGTCCAGAGGCACATACGTCAGTGGTCTGGAATTGATTATGTTCTCTGCCGATATTAAACAGCTTCTTAGCAGTTGATGAGAAGGAGTACTCTCTGGCAATGAGGCATATAACGCTTCCTTGAAGCACCTCACCATCCGTTCCCAGGCTCCACCCATGTGTGGTGATGCAGACGGGTTAAAGTTCCATCTTAATTTCGTATTGACGATTCGCCTAGCCAACACTTCGGGGTCAACTGCCTTTAGTTCTTCTCTCAGCATTCTCTCAGCTCCAATGAAGTTTGTTCCTCTGTCGCAGAATATTTGAGCAGGGAAGCCACGTCTGCTAATAAAATCGGTGAAACACAATATAAATGTATCTGAATCCATTTTGCTTGCAATTTCAATGTGCACAGCACGAGTGGTCATGCACGTAAAGAGTACACCCCATCCCTTCTCAGTACGTCTTCCAATTTTCACCATCATTGGTCCAAAATAATCTACTCCCACGTAAGTGAAAGGAGCGGTATAAGCGGAAAGCCTAGCAGCAGGAAGCGGTGCCATTTGTGGAGGTATTGGTTTTGCTTTTCGGATTTTGCACAATTGGCATTCACTTATTCTTAATTTTACCTCATATCGAAGTTGAGGTATTCTATACCTTTGACGGAGTTTATTTACCACACTTTCATTGTTCTGATGTAAAAACGCCTCATGCTCATGCAGAATGATAAGTTCTGTTAATTTATGACCCCTTGGGAGTATGATAGGTCGTCGGGTATCATACTGTAAGTGAATGGCAGCATCTATCCTGCCATGGACACGCAACACACCATCTTCATCCAAATATGGGGATAGATTGTGTATTTGGCTAGACCTATCGACAGTCTGTTGAAGCCCATTTGACATAATCTTCTTAAGATCGTTTATATCTTTTAGATAAGCATCAGCTTGTGCCATCTTTATAAGTTCAATCTCGGCTAATTGTAACTCTTCTTGATTTAAAATACAAACCCTTCTTCGTATTGTTAACGAATCTTAAAACGTATGCCATACATTTCAGAAGTCTTCTCCACTTTGAAAATCGTTCAAATGAAACGATTTGATTGTACATCACATGTATACCTAAAAAGTCCTCTGATTCATTTAAAATGTTCTTCGGCCATAGCGTCTCAGTTTAAAAAAAAAAAACGGGCCCTTGAAACCAACGGTCCTGCGGAACGAAACTTGGTGTCGGTACCCATTTGGTTGCATCATCAGCAACGTTGACCTTGGAAGGTACGTAATGCCATTTTCTCACATTTGAGTCATCTTGGATTTCAGCTACCCTAAAGGCTATAAATTTATCATGATCACGGGGCTCACCTTTAATCCATCCAAGAATTGTCCTCGAATCGCTCCAGTAGAAGGTATCATGTATAGACACTGTGAGTTGCTCTTGTATATGTTTGGCCAATCTGCAACCCATTACTGCTGCATCTAGCTCCAAACGTGGTACTGAGCGAAGTTTGATAGGTGATACCTTTGTCTTCGCTGCAACAATTGAACAAACCACTTTGTTCTCAGATTTGATTCGGAGGTATGCCACTGAAGTACACGCCTGTTCACTTGCATCGCAGAAAATGTGTAGTTGCACGTTGACGTCAGACCAGTTGGATAGTTCCTTCAAGTAATATCGAGGAATTTTTACTTGCTCCACTCCTGGAAGCAGTTTCAACCAGTGCAGCAAGGTCTCAAATTGAGAATCGGTGATCTCATCGTCCCAGTCGATGTGACTTCTCCAAATTTCTTGAAGCAAAATCTTGAGGAACACGAGGAAGTGTGCTATCAGAACTATTGGGTCGTAAATAGACATGAGAATCCTTAAAGCTTCACGTTTAGCTGGTTTCTTCTCGCCGTTCAACACCGTCTGGTGTCCTTTATTAAAACGGAGTGAGTAAGTGAATTCATCGGTGTTAAGACGCCACCACATTCCCAAGATCTTTTCAGTAGAGTGTTCTCGATCGAGACGCATGTTGACTTGAGCATCTATGGAAGTTGGGTTAAGTGTTTCCATCACTTTCTTTGAATTTGACCTCCAGTTGCAGATATCGAAACCAGCATGTTGATGAATTTTGCTAACTTGTGTGGCTAATAACAACGCCTCCTCTTCGGTGTCCACACAATCGAGTAAGTCATCGACGTAATGCTTGGAGATGATGCTCTTTACGGCCCTTGGGAATTCATCTTTAAATTTCTCTGCATTTTTATTTGGCGGAGCAAAATCGCATCGTCACCTCCAAGTGGTGCCCGCTGGATAACCGTAAGGTGAACTAACGACGAGCGTTGGATCTATTGAATCCAAGAGCTGAGACACCTGAGCTACCTTCTCAGGAATTAGGAGCAAAAGATAAGATAATCGCTCTGAAGAACCAGCTCTCCATGAAACCTAAATAGAAGAGGTAACTGAGCTATTTATGGGACTAAACAAAAGTTACAAAAACAAAAACAAATATGGCAATGAGTAAAACAAATAGATATAATACCCCAGGTGGCAATCCAGATAAACTGGTAAATCCACTCTCTTCGGAGATCGGTCCTATGGATTCTGGGGAGGACCAATTATTGCTTCTAGGAAATAGACGTAGTTCAAAAACACTAAGAACTCCACCAAAAATATCACCAAGGGTTACTCCATCGAAAACCCCAACGCAAAAATCAAATGACATAGAAGTCATTAACGAAAAAGTAACCATCTATGAAAAGATCGAAACAAAAGATCAGCAGTGTTTCACAAAAAACAACGAGATCCACCAAGTTGAATCCGAAAATTATTTCGATAAATGGCAAATAGAAATCTTAGCCAGAAAACAACTTGAAGCCCTTGTTGAAAGTCTTCAGCAACAAGTGAAGAGACTCGAAGAAAAAGTCAGCTTGCTCGACAAAAAGTCCGTGAAAGACAACATATCAAGTCAAAAGTCACCAGTAGTGAAAAGCCTACAAAAAACTGCTAATGAGTTTCATACTGATGAGGAAGAGCTCCACCTTGAAACTGAAGGAAACCGAAATAAACGTAAGTCAAAGAAACGAAAAGCAGAGAGTAGCCCAGAGGCTGTTATAAAATGTCAGCAAACAGGTTCAAAATCAGATACTGCTACAATAATGAGAGCATCCAATAAAGAAATAAGAGATTTACCCCAAAATAAGTCTCACGTTAAAGGTACCAGGCAAACTGCCCCACCTCCAATTATGATCTCCGGATTGGCAATGTTTGGCGAGCTAAAGAGCATAGTAGAAAAATGCACGAATAAGGCATGTAAATATACATCATACAATAAAGACAATTGGAAAGTCATTGTTGAAGACGCCGATGCGTATAGATCTGTCACTGAAGAATTGAACAAGAAGAAAATTCAGTGGCACTCGTACGAAAATAAAGCTACAAGATCGATAAAAGTAGTAGCAAGAGGCCTTCACTCTTCATGTGTTGCCAAAGAAATTGTCGAAGACCTTATACAAAAAGGCTTTCAAGCTCTCGATGCCAATAATCTTATTAAAAATGAGATAGTAAAAGACTCCACTGGGGTATCAACGACAAAAAAGAGATCTCTACCTTTATTTATGCTCACGTTTGAAAATAAAGAAAGTCTCGATAAGATTTAGAGTATTAAATCAATTATGGGCATAGTTGTCAAAATTGAACCACTGCGAAAGTCGAAAACTGTTCCACAATGTAAGCACTGTCAAGCCTTTGGGCATACACAAAAATACTGCAATCGCGAGTTCGCTTGTGTTAAATGCGAAGGCAGACATGCAACTAAAAACTGTCCCATGGGCAGAGAACAGAAAGCGAAATGTGTTAATTGTCAAGGCAATCATCCTGCAAGTTACAGAGGATGTCCAGTAGCAAAAAAGTTCCAAGACACAAAAAGAAAAAACAAAACTGGGAACAAGTTTAGAAACTCAACCAACACAAAACCAGTAGTTGAAAGCAAAAAAGTAACGGTCGATAACATTACTAAAAATCAACCGGGAAAAGCAATTGCACTAAGCAAAAGTGATGAAAATAAATCCTATTCCCAGATTGTAAAAAATGTGCGGAAGAATGAGGAAACTTCTATAAAAGAAATGCTGGAACTCATCCTGAAAAGGATTGACCAACAAGATTTAAACATAAAACAGCTAAGCAAAGAAGTCGCTCTTAAAAAACAATGATGGACAGAACACTCAAAATCGCAACATGGAATGCAAACGGTCTTTTACAGCATGTATCAGAACTAAACATCTTTTTAGACATAGAGCATATAGACATTTGTTTGGTGTCCGAAACCCACCTCGCTATTGAACAAAGTCTTGATAATAAATTACCAAACTATACATGTTATCACTCTCCGCACCCAGCTGACAAAGCTAGGGGAGGATCAGCAATACTTATAAAAAAGTGCTTAACACACTATGAAGAACCAAAGTTTACTAAAGAAAACATGCAAGTAACAACAATTAGTATTGGTATAAAAAAGAAAGAATTCAAAATAGCAGCTATATACTGCCCTCCGAGGCGCTCTCCAACTGAATAATACTATGCAGAACTCCTACATTTGTTAGGACATAACTTCCTTGTTGGTGGCGACTTCAATGCTAAACACACCCAATGGGGATCTAGGCTCATAACAACAAAAGGTAAACGGCTATACCAAGCAGGCGGAAAATACAACTGCGAATTTTATTCTTCTGGTTCGCCAACATATTGGCCATCTGATACTAACAAAATACCAGACCTTATAGACTTTTTCGTAGTTAAAGGTATTAAACGAAATCATATAAGTGTCGAAGGTAATTACGATTTATCATCAGATCATACTCCAGTAATTTTATCACTGAGCGAAACAGAAATAATAGAAAAAAGTAATCCCAAGCTCGTGAATAACAGAACAAACTGGAACGAATTCAGAGACAAACTTGAAAATTTTATAAACCTAAGATACCCTATGCAAACAATTGAACAAATTGATCATGAAGTAGAACAATTTATTGCTGATGTGCAGCAGGCTGCAGAAGAAAGTACTCCAACTATTTCGAATGCGAGAGAAAAAGAAATAAAATATCCTATCGAAATAAAGGAGTTGATATTGGAAAAAAGAAGAGCTAGAAGAAAATGGCAATCCACGAGATTCCCAGATGATAAGGTAGTTTTTAACCGTCTTAACAACGAATTAAAAAAAAGAATCTGTGAGTTTAAAAATGATTCACTAAGTAGCAGGGCCGGGCAAAGCATATGTGCAAGATGTGCAAATGCACAGGGCGCAGAATTCTGGGGGCGCATTGCCAGGAGCAAGAAAATGTAATCTGATCTTGCAAACAAATATGTACTACTACATATTTGCCATTCTTTAACCACAAACATTCTTAAAATAATCTCAAAAAAACATCCATCACAACTGTCCTAAGTTATCTCTTGCGCACTAACTAACATCACTTTCATTGTTGCATTCAATGAAAATTTAACTCAAGATATCGCAGAACTAAAAATTCTACCTACCTCATTTCCAAATATTTCACCCTGTTCGTACAAGAGAAAAAAAGAAAAAAATCTCAACACAAAAAAATTCCATGCAAGAGAAAAGAAGAAAAAATCTCAACACAAAAAAGTTCCATGCCACCTCATATGTGCAAGATATATTTTATGCACACCGAGTCCCAAAATTAACATAGAAGTATGACGAAGCAAAATACTTATTCATATTGAATCGTATGGGCTAGAACGTGCAGGTTTTGTATCACGCACAGTACCCTGTATGTGAGACTCACATGAGACATTGTGAGTTCTCATCTACAAAGAAAACAACAAAAAAAATATATGCTGTTTGCTGTGTCTTTGATTTGTAGTAGAAGGTAGCACAGAATACAGAAACCTACCTGCTCTCTTTTTTCAGAGACATATTTTTGTTGTTTTCTTTGTAGATGAGAACTCACAATGTATCATGTGAGTCTCACATACAGGGTACTGTGCGTGATACAAAACCTGCACGTTCTAGCCCATACGATTCAATATGAATAAGTATTTTGCTTCGTCATACTTCTATGTTAATTTTGGGACTCGGTGTGCATAAAATATATCTTGCACATATGAGGTGGCATGAAACTTTTTTGTGTTGAGATTTTTTCTCTTGTATGAACAGGGTGATATATTTGGAAATTAGGTAGGTAGGTGTCTTTGCTACAAATAATGGTGAATGGATGTGCAAGTTTTCTTTTTTGCACACTGAGTATCGAAACTAACATGGGAGATATTTAAAAAAAAACTTATTTATACGGAATCATATGGATCAGAGCGTGCAGGTTTTCTTATTGCACACTGTGTAAGAGTTAAGTGCCTGATTACAGGAGATGAAATTTTTAATAGAATGGAAAAGGAGCATAGAGCTTAAAAATTAAAGAGGGATGATTCTATTTGGAGTCGAATTGTTCTTGCGCAGGCAGTTTGTTTTTTTTTGTTTGAAAGTTAATGACTATTGTAACGGATACTTTTAATGTATATCTAGTCTGGTGCAGAATGCAGATTGTTTCAATTGTTTTTTCGCTTTGTTGGTTAATTAATATTAAATAAATAGCTACCAGTTTTTAATAGAAGTGACGTATTTTGAAGACAAGACAAGCCAAAGTTATGATAATGGTTCGAATATGAATATGAAAGGAAAAGAAGCGGGTGTTCAGAATCGAATTCGAACCCTGGAACCAAGAGCATTTTTGGTTCCATGTTGCCCGCATTCCTTAAATTTAGTGGTTAATGATGCTGCTCGGTTCTCATTTTATGCAGTTAAAATTTTCGATACAATTCAATGTTTGTTTAACTTTTTTTCAATTCAAGAAATATATGAAGCCCTATAGAATTAAGAAATCTAGAGGCAAAAAACATTGCAGAACCGTTAGGAAATAAAATTTTTGATTTTACATTTATTTGCTGCCTGCTAATTTGGTTTGATATTTTAGAAAATATAAATTAAACTAGTAAATATTTGCAAAGTTCGTCCGTTAATCTGTCAACTGGCATAACAGTTTTAGAAAATACAAAAAACAGTTTGATTTTAATGCGTTCCGATGAAAAATTTAATGAGTAGGTATGTTCAATTAACCGAGCGTATTGCTAGTTCCCTAGAAATACCAAATATGTTTCTTGTAGCTTCATCATTGCGATCTCAACGGAGAAAAATACTTTATGCTGATGAATGTCCTGAAACTATATTAGCCGAAACAAAGATTCAAAGTTGAATTTTTTTTTCAAATACTTGAAAGGTTTGATACGTATAGTATCAATTTTACATTTTTGAGTAACATAAGCGAATGTTTAAAAAATAAAAATGTACGTGCTTCATGCCTTAATTTGCAGAATGTTTTAACATAAAGTAGTTTTAAATATTTAGATGGAGAAGAATTGTTTCAAGAGTTAACCGTAATATCCCAGCTTGTTACGCCACAAAGCTCAAGTTTAGATATGTTAAATTTTATTTTTAGTTCAAACCTTGAAGATTTTGCTCCGAATTTAGTAACTGCTCTCCAAATCCTTAATACAATCCCGGTCACGGTAGCTTCAGGAGAACGTAGTTTTTCTAAACTTAAAATTATTAAAAATTATCTTAGGACAACCATGACTCAAGAGAGATTGGTAGGTTTATCTATAATGTCCATTGAAAAGAAATTATTAAATTCTTTAGACTTTGATGATCTCATTTCTGAATTTGCAAAATGTAAGGCCAGAAAAGTAAGTTTCCAAGTTTAAAAGTTTCCCCTCTGCTCATTTCTTCGCTGCGTTTTAGTTTAATGGTTTAGGCCTCCTGGGGATACCTCAATAAAAAAAAACGCATTGAAAGTCTACCTCCTGGGTAATCTGGGAAAGGCTTATGCTTGTGTATCAGTTTATGTGTAAAAAAAATATAAAAAAGGGGCGCTTTCTACAAATCTTGCACAGGGCGCAAGTTTGGCTTGGGCCGGCCCTGCTAAGTAGATTCCTGAAAAGTCTGACGACGGATGCTTCTACAGAATACTCCTTATGGAAAGCAGCTAAGCGCCTAAAAAGACCTCAGACACAAAACCCGCCGATAAAATCTCAAGATGGTAAATGGATCGGAAACCCGAAACAAAAGGCTGATCTCTTCGCTGAACATCTCGCGAATGTTTTCAAGCCATTCCCAGCAAGCACAGCTACAGATCCCTTACAGTTTGTTGACAGAAACGACGAATGTGAAATACCTTTTGTCACGCTCAAAGAAGTAAGAAGCATGTGTCAACATAAGTTGTCAAACAAAAAATCACCAGGGTACGATCTTATAACTGCTCAGGTTCTGAAAGAAATGCCTCTTATAGCCTTCAAGAAACTCCAATTTATAATAAACGCATGCCTTAAACTAAGATATGTGCCACATCATTGGAAAATTGCAGAAGTCATTGTTATACCTAAACAAGGTAAGCCACCAACAGAAGTTACATCTTACAGACTGTTCGGTCAATCCCCATTGACCTCGAGATTTGGTGGTCAACGTACGCGCTGATGCAGCAGAAAGTACTTAGTACCTCACTACACCCACCACCACCATCAGCAAGGCAGCATCATATCACACATTCCATACTGCCTCGATATATGAGCAGTCGATGGACATCAAAATGTGTCGAATTAAATGTGCCATTGATTTGTGCTTCATTTCTGTGCCAGCCAAAGCGGATACCTACCCACAGTACAGGCACAATGCACATATCTAAGTATACATAGAGCTATAGGTGGTGTCGTCACCCACCGTATAGCAGATACACAGCGCATACCATGGGTATGCAATAGTAGAGCGAACACATAGCGCACACCATGGGTATGCATTAGCATGGCAGATACCTACAACATATGCTATGGTTATGGATAGGATGAAGCGGCTCGTAGTGTCGCTCACTCAACGACTGGACTGTGACATTCGACTCTTATTGTCGCCAGTCAATCATCGCTGCCCTATATTTATCTTGGATAAATACAGCAGAGTGCTGAGGGTTGCAAGACAGTTCTAGGAAGAACAAATAAACAACACCACGACGATGGCTTACCCTCAGATGACGCTCCCACGGATCTTCGCTATTGTTGCTGGCATTGGCACATTCTTGGTTGTGTGTCGTTGGGTATCCAAGGCATGGGCCTGGTACCAGATACTGGACTCAATTAACCTGTGGGCGTTTTGGTGACGCTGCATTCTTGGACAACGGACTGGTGGTGGCTTGGTGACTGACTTGGTCAGTCTGAATGCTGTTCTCTTCTATTCTTCAACGTGGTCGGTTGTGTGCTGCGCCAATAACAGACTTGTAAATTAAAATAATTTAATAAAGAAATATCATAAGTAAAATTTGTGTTCGGCAAAGTGCCCTTTTGAAACAAACTATTAAATCAAGTATCTCTCCCCCTTGTTGTTGGAAGTTTAATTCCCAACATTTTGGTGCCTCCTGTGAGGAGTATTGTGCGAATTTAAGTGACATTTAGAACATTTTTGTCGTGTCCCTCGTGAACCTGTTGAATGTGCGTTTGTGGATCTTGGCATCCAAGCTATATTGAATTCGCGATCGTCGTCTTTGTGTTAAGTGTAGTTGCGCTACTGTGGTACGCGGCCATAATCCTATCGTTGGGATAGATTCAGTGCTCGTGAACATATAAGTGTCCAACCCTCGTGCTCAATTTGTGAAGTGCTCATCTAACATGGCGCATCTAACAAAAAGGTCAGCAGCATGCACCGCCTTGAAGCGGCTGCATAACAACATCGTGTCCGCGGACATGGCTAGCTGGGATGTGGCCCGGATCGAGAGCGAACAACGCTCTCTAGATCAACAATACGAGCGCTTCCAGAGCGCACATGAAGTAGCTCTGCTGGATGTCGGCGACACCGACGAGTCAGACCTCCTCGAGCACGATGCACTGTTGCACATCGTGGAGGCGCAGTACAAAGAGGCATCGGTGAGTTTGAGGCGGCACCTCGAGAAGCTGCAACCTCAAATAAAGGAGACTCGGCTAGGCCCCTCAACAGATCCTCAGAAGAGTCGCATCCAATTGCTGCGAAGAACAACGGCGTGCCAGGCGCTCAAGAACCACCATACCACAATACTGACGGCTGATCTAAACGGATGGGACCTTACCCGTATCTACATGGTAGAGAAGGATCTGGAGTTACAATACCAGCGGTTCCAGGCGGCCCATGACGCAATACTTGAAGAGGTAACAGACGATGACATAGAGGAGCACGGATTGCTGCAGCAGACGGTGACGCAGCAGTACATCGAAGCATCGTCAGCGTTGAAACGGCGGGTAGCAGTCCTGGACGTGCCCAAAGAGGTCGTGGTGCCAACAATCCCTTCCACATCAACGGCGAAGCTGGAGATGAAGCTGGAGTCGATCCGGATCCCTACCTTCACTGGGGAACTCCAGAAGTGGCTGGAGTTCAAAGACGCCTTCGAGACGATGGTGCACAACGCCGATCTACCCGTGCCCTACAAACTGCAGAAGCTTCGGGACTCCGTGAAAGTGACAGACGTGGGTCTCGTCGGGAGTGTTTACTCAGGAGGGTACGAGGAACTATGGGCGGCACTCAAGGAGCGCTTCGACAACCCCAGATTGCTGGCAGAGGCTCACGTATCCCGGTTTTTGGGGGTAGCTGTCGCCACAGAGGAGTCACCCCGCGAGCTGATGCGTATCAGGGACACAGTAGGTGAGTCTCTACGCTCACTCAGGGTCATGGGAGAACCAGTCGACAGTTGGGACACGTTGACTCTACATATCGTCCTTACGAAGCTTCCACCGAAGACACAACATCTCTGGAGCATGCATTGTCCTCCTAAGAAAACGGCATCATTGGCATCATTATTAGAGTTCGTGGAACTCCGTGCCCACAGTCTTGGTGCTGAAATAGCCAGGCGACCATTTGGCAGTCACTCGGATGCTGCAAGTCGGTCAGCTCCGCGTCCCTCGGCCCGGTCTAAACCGGTCGCTCGGACACATGCCGCAGCAGCCATAAAGAAGCAGAATAACCGGTGTGTAGCTTGCAACGGAAACCACACCCTCAACCGCTGCAGCGAGTTCGGTGGATGGGATGCTAGCACGAAGCTCAACTTCCTCCGAGCAGAGGACCTGTGCTTCAACTGCCTGAAGTCTGGACACCGCTCGGATAGGTGCCCATCTGCATTCAATTGCCGCAATTGCAATCAGCGACATAACACGCTCCTGTGCAAGAGTCAGCCGCAATCTTCAAAGAAGCCGTCAGCGGATCCTGCTGCGCAACAAGGTAAACCTTCAGGATCCAAACAGCGATTGCCAGAACCGTCCAACTGGGTTTCGTACCAGGAACGGAAACATGGACCACCTGACGTGTTCCAGGAGGATTCAAATTGACTCCTCAACCCCAGCTCGACTGTACTATTGGCGACAGCATTAGTCTATACGTACAGTCAAACAGCGGAGCGGCACTTGGTGCGCGCCCTCTGCGATCCAGGATCGCAGGTAAGTTTTGCTAAAACCTCTCTAGTTGACAGGCTTAAACTCCCGAGGTCTCCAGTGAACATCGCCGTGCAAGGCATTGGCGCATTGAAGCATGCGCCTGTACAGGAACAAGTGACGTTGTCACTTCGGTCGACCCGTTCCTCTTTCACCATCCAACTCAAGGCTCTGGTGATCCCGACCATTACGTCAGTCATCCCTGACTCATACGTCGATACTACGCAGTGGACCCACTTGGCGGGTCTACCATTGGCTGATAAGCACCTAGGAACCCCTGGTGCCATTGATGTTTTACTCGGTGCAGATGTATGGGGATACATAGTCCAGAGCGAGGTTATTCATGGTCAATTTCACGAACCACATGCACAGTGTACCCGGCTTGGTTGGGTGGTCTTTGGTCCAGCTGCTCTGGCACCACCGCAGCCCATCGCACGAGCTCACAACGCCCGGATGACTGCGGAACCATCTTCAGACTTTACCTTAGACGAATTGGTAAAGAACTTCTGGAAGCTAGAAGAAGTTCCTCTCGACGAATCCAGAGAGGATGAGTGCAGTCGCCATTTCGATTCGACACACTCACGCACACCTGATGGTCGGTACATGGTTCAGATACCATTTCGACACGATGCCCCGAAGCTAGGCGCATCCTACCGCTCAGCCGTACGCCAGTTCTATTGTCTAGAGAGAAGACTCTACAACAATCCCGAACTCCGCGAGAAGTACACAACATTCATGCGTGAATATGAAGCTATGGGACACATGGAGCGGGTGGGTCAACATGGCGACCACCCCAACTCGTACTACATCCCGCATCATGCGGTAATCACTAAATTCCGTGTGGTATTCAATGCGTCAGCCAAAACCACTACTGGAGTCTCACTCAATGATGTCCAGCTGGTGGGTCCGACGATCCAAGATTCACTTATCAATGTGATCTTGAGGTTCCGGAGATACCCCATTGCTTTGACAGCCGATGTCGAGAAGATGTTCCGTCAGGTCCTGGTAGCACCTGAACATCGTGATTTCCAGCGGATTCTCTGGAGAGAGTCACCGTCAGACGAGCTCAATGTCTTTCGGTTAACAACCGTTACGTATGGTATGGCATCTAGTCCATACACTTCGGTGCGATCGATGATCCAGTGTGCGCACGATAACCAGAGTTTAGTCGCAGATCCAACACGTGCCCGAGCGGCAATTGAGACGATTGAGAAGGCCTTTTACGTGGATGACCTCCTCACTAGCTGCAACAGTGCCGTCGAAGCAGTACGCCTGGCCGGAGACGTCAATAAGGTCCTCTTGGCTGGACATTTTGCACTCCGCAAATGGAACTCGAATAGCATACAGGTAATGTCGAGGTTAACTAATCAAGCTTCCTTTTCTTCTTCTTCCACAGAGCTTGTCATTGACTGCCCAACGGCAACAGTACTTGGTCTACGTTGGGACCCAACAGCTGACGAGCTCTTCTTTCACGTGGAACTAGAAGTACCACGCCCTCCTGCTACAAAGAGGCGTGTACTGAGTGAAGTGGCTCAGCTATTTGACCCCACCGGTCTTCTTGCTCCTGTGGTAATCGTCGGAAAGGTGTTCATCCAGACACTCTGGTCCGCAGGCATCACTTGGGATGCCCCCCTCACTGATGAGTTGCAGCACACTTGGCAGACATTCCGGGACGACTTGGTCAACCTCAATCAGGTTCGGGTCCCACGCTGGCTAGGCATGCACAATCAGCACCCCACCACAATTCATGGTTTCTGTGATGCCAGCTCCCGAGCCTACGCAGCAGTGGTCTACCTAAGGACCACCTACCCAGATGAACGAGTGCAGATCTCCCTGGTGACTGCACGCACGAAGGTAGCCCCCATCAAGGGCGCCACTATACCTCGTTTAGAACTTTGTGCCGCCCACCTATTGGCCACCACTCTGATGAACATCCGTACAGCTCTTGGACTAGTTACAGCACCATACTACTTATGGTCAGATTCCAGCATCGTGTTATGCTGGTTAAGGAAGGAGCCTTCAACATTGAAGCCATACGTCGCGAATCGAGTCCGACAAATACAAGAGCTCACGTCACCTGAACGGTGGCATCACGTACGCTCTGCTCAGAACCCTGCTG
Source organism: Eupeodes latifasciatus (assembly GCA_920104205.1). NCBI lineage: Eukaryota > Metazoa > Arthropoda > Insecta > Diptera > Syrphidae > Eupeodes > Eupeodes latifasciatus. Next base: position 107,865,805 of record OV049926.1, on the reverse strand, counting down.
ACTGCGCGAGTCGAGGTATTGGTACCTCAGAGCTCGTCAATCATAACCTATGGTGGCAAGGCCCAGACTGGTTGAAGGTCGGTCCGCTCCCTCTTGGCCCAGCCGGGCAGCCTGATGATAAAGACCTGGTTACTATCGCAGCTGAAATCAGACCATCGGTTGTTACCGGTGTCACCACGCAACCCGCATCACACCCATTGACTACTCGATGCAGAGACGGCACGGTCATCCCCTTGGTGGAACGATATAGCCGAATGCAGAAACTTCTACGCGTTGTTGCCTACATAACAAGGTGGCTGAAGTCACATAGACATCGTATCCAGGAACCCGTGATCGGAGCGGATGAGCTCGATGACGCCCTACAACGCCTTATACGAATAGAGCAAGCGATGTGCTTCTCTCAAGACATCCAGCAACTACACAAGAAAGCTCCACTGGGGAGCGGAAGCCCGTTACTATCACTAAATCCTTACTTAGACGACAAGGATCTACTTCGAGTCGGAGGCCGGCTCACTTACTCATCGCTGCCACATGAGCAGAAATTCCCGCTCGTCCTACCGAAGACAGGACATCTCGTCGGGTTGCTGTTGGACCACACTCACGAGATCACCATGCATGGTGGAGCACAACTGATGCTCCAGACACTACGCCATAAGTATTGGATACTTCAGGGCCGACAAGCGGTTAGGACATTCGTCCACAAATGCGTCATCTGTCGAAGACATCGTGGGACGTTAATAAAGCAACAGATGGCCTCACTGCCCAGTCAACGAGTCAATGCGGCAAGACCCTTCCTATCGTCTGGGGTAGATTACTGTGGACCATTCACCCTACGTGTGGGAACCAAACGATCCCGCACCACTACAAAGGGATACCTGGCAATATTCGTATGCATGGCTACCAAAGCCGTGCATTTAGAGGTCATAGAAGACCTCTCATCACAAGCTTTCTTGGATGCTTTCACCCGTTTCACCGGCAGGCGTGGACCCTGCCCCGATCTCTACAGCGATAATGGGACTGCCTTTGTGGGGGCCAACCGGCTCATGAAGGAAGACCTGGCTCTCTTTGAGTCTCATTACAATCAACAAGCCTTGGCGCATGCAGGTACGAGATGGCACTTCATCACGCCAGGTGCTCCACATCAAGGTGGCTTATGGGAAGCCGCCGTCAAATCCGCCAAACACCACTTGATCCGCCTGGTGGGATCTCAGTCGCTTTGGCATCATCAGCTGCACACCTTGGCAGTTCGTATCGAAGCATGTCTTAACTCTCGTCCATTGGTTCCCCTACATGACGATCCTGAGGACAAACTGGCCCTCACTCCTGGAGACTTCCTGATCGGAGCACCACTGATAGCAGTACCAGAGCCCCGCATCGATGATATACCAATCAACCGACTGAAACAGTACCAGTGGCTGCGCAAAGTCCACCAAGACTTTTGGCACAGATGGAGCGAGGAGTATTTGTGCACCTTGCAAACCCGCAACAAATGGGAGAAACGAGAGCCGAATCTTCGAGTGGATGACATAGTTCTTGTGCGAAACGAGAATCTACCCCCTACCCATTGGCGACTCGGGCGAGTCACAGCGATTCACTTGGGCAATGATGGATTGGCCCGCAACGCAACTCTTCGGACTGCCGCCGGCGAGTGTCGCCGCCCCGTCCAGAAACTTTGTCGATTAATCGACTAACAAACTTCTGAATTACACGACTAATTAAAGTACATGTGGGTCATTTTGTATGAGCGTAACCTACCTCAACACGGCCAGCCGGCCCACACCCCTTAACATTTCGAACGCGAGGTTCGACCGGGCAGGATGTTCGGTCAATCCCCATTGACCTCGAGATTTGGTGGTCAACGTACGCGCTGATGCAGCAGAAAGTACTTAGTACCTCACTACACCCACCACCACCATCAGCAAGGCAGCATCATATCACACATTCCATACTGCCTCGATATATGAGCAGTCGATGGACATCAAAATGTGTCGAATTAAATGTGCCATTGATTTGTGCTTCATTTCTGTGCCAGCCAAAGCGGATACCTACCCACAGTACAGGCACAATGCACATATCTAAGTATACATAGAGCTATAGGTGGTGTCGTCACCCACCGTATAGCAGATACACAGCGCATACCATGGGTATGCAATAGTAGAGCGAACACATAGCGCACACCATGGGTATGCATTAGCATGGCAGATACCTACAACATATGCTATGGTTATGGATAGGATGAAGCGGCTCGTAGTGTCGCTCACTCAACGACTGGACTGTGACATTCGACTCTTATTGTCGCCAGTCAATCATCGCTGCCCTATATTTATCTTGGATAAATACAGCAGAGTGCTGAGGGTTGCAAGACAGTTCTAGGAAGAACAAATAAACAACACCACGACGATGGCTTACCCTCAGATGACGCTCCCACGGATCTTCGCTATTGTTGCTGGCGTTGGCACATTCTTGGTTGTGTGTCGTTGGGTATCCAAGGCATGGGCCTGGTACCAGATACTGGACTCAATTAACCTGTGGGCGTTTTGGTGACGCTGCATTCTTGGACAACGGACTGGTGGTGGCTTGGTGACTGACTTGGTCAGTCTGAATGCTGTTCTCTTCTATTCTTCAACGTGGTCGGTTGTGTGCTGCGCCAATAACAGACTTGTAAATTAAAATAATTTAATAAAGAAATATCATAAGTAAAATTTGTGTTCGGCAAAGTGCCCTTTTGAAACAAACTATTAAATCAAGTATCTCTCCCCCTTGTCGTTGGAAGTTTAATTCCCAACACAGACCAATATCGCTTATACCAATCATGGCAAAAGTTTTTGAAAAACTGCTACTGAAAAGGCTTAGCAAAATAATTGAAGAAAGAAGACTAATTCCGAGCCATCAGTTTGGATTTAGAAATAAACATTCCACGATAGACCAAGTGCATCGAATTACGGATGTTGTGGAAAAGGCACTTGAAGAAAAACAAGTATGCTCGTCTGTATTCTTAGATGTTGCTCAAGCTTTTGACAAGGTTTGGCACTTGGGACTTGAGTACAAACTGCATAGGGACTTCCCCAGGCAGTACTACGAAATACTGAAATCCTACGTTACGAACCGACTCTTTAGAGTACGGTACGACCAAAATTACTCGGAACTTAAGAAAATTGAAGCCGGTGTACCACAAGGAAGTGTCCTAGGACCAACCCTGTATCTGTTATATACAAGGGATATTCCAGTGGACATCAACGCTATCATGGCCACCTTTGCTGATGATACTGCAATATTGGTGCCAGATAAATCCGTTACGAAGGCTACACAAAAATTGCAAAATGCAGTCGATAAAGTTAGTGATTGGACGCACAAATGGCGTATCAAATTAAACGAAACAAAATCGACGCATATAAACTTTACAAACAAAAACATAAACAATGTTCCAATTTTTATAAACAGTACAGAAGTACCTTACTCCAATACCGCCAAATACCTTGGAATGAATTTGGATGCAAAGCTTAAATGGAAAGAACACATCAAAAAGAAAAGAGAAGAACTAAACTTGAAGTACAGAAAAATGTACTGGTTAATAGGAAAGAACTCTGACCTATCTATCCAGAACAAACTAATGTTATATAAGCAAGTATTGAAACCCGTTTGGACATATGGCATCCAACTATGGGGCTGTACAAAGAAAACAAATGCTGAACCCATCCAAAAATTCCAAAGCAAGGTCCTTCGTGGAATAATAAATGCCCCTTGGTATATAAGAAATAGCGATCTACATCGTGACCTTCAAATTGAAATGGTTACAGAAGTGGTTAAAAAACACGCTGTATCACACAATCAGCGACTGCAAAGTCATACTAACTCTGAAATGGAGACCGTATTAAATGTACGAGACAATGTTCGGAGATTAAGAAGAACCAAGCCTCATGAGCTGATGGTCTAAAAGCTACGGGAAAGTTTTATAACCTTAAACTTCCCCCAATGCGATTTAAAAATTAAGAAATAAAAATCATTTGTCGATCTTTCATAGATTGGTCCTGATTCACCGGTGGTTTTAGTGCGGTAAGAGTCCCACACTACTCGGTACCGATTCTTACCGAGTTTCTTTTGAAGATTTCCATCGGATAAAAAAAAAAAAAAAAAAAAAAAAAAATTTATTTTTGATATATTGTGCCGAGCTTGGAGAGCAAGTTGGTCCAAAAGCCATAACCTGCAAAACATAGGTGTCTGGCTCCTTACTATCGTCCAAATCTCTCCACAGAAATCTTAATACATGCTGATCTTGTTCCGACATCTGAACTTGGTGGAACATCTCTTTGATATCTGCTGCTATGCATATTTTGTGCTGTCTGCAACGCAAAAGAATACCAAAAAGAGAAGAATTTAATTCCATACCTTTTATTAGCATCGTATTCAGTGACACCCCTTTAACTTCTGCAGCAGTGTCCCACACTAGCCGGATCTTACCAGGTTTGTTAGCGTTTTGCACTGGAAACATTGGTAGATACCATTTTCTTTTGGCATTTGTATATCCTTTGATGTGAGTTTTCGGATGTAACCTTTGGTTAAGTACTTCTCGAACTGTTGCTTTACATTTTCAGCCAAAGCTGAGTCTGCTTTTAACCTCTTCTCTAGGCCTTGCAACTGTCAGGTAGCTCGATGTTCTCATAACGCCAAAGAAGTCCTGTTTTATATCGATCGCCAGTGAAAGAAGTTGTAGAATCGAGTAAACCCTTGGCTCGATATTCTTCTTGTTGCTGTGGAGAATCTTTTGGAGCCGTTACTCCAAGGCTATCCACTGATAGGAATTCTTTAACAATTTCAAGTAAGTTATCATTTCCGTTTTAACACTCACAATGGAAATTATGTACCTCACCATCAGTGGCCATGGTTCTACCTGTACTGCAAAAGACTGTCCATCCAAGTCGACAGTAAACAGCGATAGGCTCCTCAACAGCGCCTTCCTTCACATTTATTGGAATTGCTACATTCCAGTTGAGTAACCTAATAAGAATTCCTAGACTTACTTTGTCGCACGACATCACTGGCAGGCCTCTGAGATGGGGGTATTGAGTTGCAAGCTGCCGATAATTTAGAGATTGAGATGGTAAATTCAGTTAACGAACAGTTCTCACATTATTCAACATGAATTCTGGCGCATTTCGATAAGCTCCGGCAATTTTTACCTCTACCCTTCTCGATTTTTCCTCAACTCTTGTTACGCTTCCTGTCCATTTCAGATACATAGACTCTGACTCACCTTTAAGCCCAAGATAATTTGCAACGTCTTCTCCTATTAATGTGCTGGTTGATCCTTCATCAAAAAAGGCATTGGTTCGAAAAACGTTTTCATTAAACGAAAGTATTACTGGGATCATTCTGAAGCTTACACCTATTGATGACATCGGTGTTTGATGACTCATTTCTGTCTCGTTTGATACAAGATTAATGGACTTTATGATATGCAGTAGAGGATGATGTTTTTTCCCACAGCTATCGATATTACAAACCGTTGAGAATCGACACACGTTTCTATGTCTTTTGGAACACATCAATCACAATTTTCCAGAATTCAGTACCTCTAAACGTCTGTTTGGATTCATTTCAACGAACGTCTGACAATTGTTTATATTTCGGCAACTACCTTTGCACACGATGCAACCAACATTATCTCTGTATGATCCTGTTGTTGGCCGCGAAGCACTACTGGCCGCTGCTACCTTTGGTCGAGAAGAATTTGTTATTTTCGATTGCGATAAGTTCATGTTGTCTACTTCGAGATGTTGATAGAAGCTTTGTGGTACTTTATTTTTCTTTTGAACTGGCGGAGTTGTCAAGCTTTCTTTCGGAATCCAAGTACACGTCGTCAGAGAGAAAAGAACTAATAGAGAGAACCAACTTCGACGGTAGCTCTCTTTTTGCCGACAAACTGTGATTTGGCCACCAACTTGCATATGTATTAACTCCATACACAAAAAAATGTGGGGAAGAAACACTTATGCAAGTTTGTGTACATACTCACCACAAGAGAGGAAAAACTTTTCTCTTCTCTTTCTGCTCACCACCTTTGAAAAATGGCGGATGTAGTCAGCTGTTCAGAGGTGTTCAAAGAAAATTCAAAATTGTGGATGAACAACTTTTTGGTACTCTCATTGTGTTCGTTTGAGAGTAATATCATTCGAATATGAAGTGAAATTAATTACTCTTATTAGGTGCCAGAACAATGAAGATTTAGAAAAAATTCTAAATTAGGCATTTAGATAAACATTAGTTAGTTATTTGAAGCCAGTTTAATCATTAAGTAAGTAAAATAAATTAGGTGGTGCAACAGTCCAATGAGAATTAGGACCTAGAAACATAAAACTCTGAAAGCATTACAACTATTATTTGTATTATTAGCTGCAATTATGCGTTTAATTTTCGCTCAGACCGTTGAAAGATGCGAGACTTGCAGGAACATTGAAAACGAGAGTTACAGAATGTAAACATGGAACATTGAAAACATTTTTATATACTTCTCTCTTTTTTCCATTCCTATTTTATTTGTGTGTACTCGTTGTTTATTTTCTTTACCTACGTTACTCACGACATTTCCAAAATGCTGAAAATAAGTGATTTAAGTAGACACTAAATAAAAAGACCGTCAACTTGTTACTTCTGTTGCCAATTTTCATTGCATAAGATTTGTGAATAGCTGATAAGCTATTCTTATTGCTTTCCCCTAAGGTAGTGTGTTGCTTTTAAAGGCTTAACTACATAAGCCGAAAAGTACTACGACAAAAGTAAAAATATTTGTATTCTCGCTAGTTCAGTGGTTTTGTGAAAAGAATATACAAATTTGTTCTTCAACCAAAATTTAAGTCTTATGCATCATTTTTATAAGTTTTCCAGTTCTAACTATTTATATCTTATCTTTCAGTTATATAGCGACAAAGAAAAATCTGTCAGGGAAAGTTCTAACTACAGTTTTTCTGAAAGTGCATTGTGGCTTATTCATAGATGTTTGCTAAACTTTTTAGGCTATTCATAAATAAATGCAAATCAAAGTTAAGGGCTAAACCTGAATAACTATAAACATAGAAAATGCTGTGTTCAAGTAATTATTATCGCAGCCAAATTTCATAATTGATTTTTTTTGGTGTATAAAAAAGCTGAAAAAATAATTCATGACAGATAAATGTTACGTTAACACTAAGTTCCAGAAAATATCGATTGATACCGCAATTGCAGAAGATATAGATATTTTTTTTAAATATTCCCGGTAAACTGTAAAACTTTTTTAATTCCGCCTTTTATAATTCAATGTAAAATAATTCAATGCAGTATATTTTAAATAATACAGTAGTTAAGTTATTAGTTAAGGTATTACTATTGAAATAAACATAACATACATTTATTAAAAACATGTACTCGTTCATATATACAAATAAAGTCTAATCTAAAAAGCCTTAACCTTGTTAAACACTTTCTGCACACATCCTTTCTTATTTTGGTTGTTCCTGCCATCTATCTGTAACTTAGAGAAAAAGAAGAGAAAAACAAATTCACCACGAACTACCGGTATAACTTCTTCCGTTATTTATTGACAAACAAAAATGTTTTGCTAGAATTAATTTGAATTATAGGAGTATTTTTGTAGATATAAAAACGACAAGATGTAAGCAAAATTAAAAAAAAAAAGAAATTCATGAGAATTACAAATATTATAATGAGACTTTAAAAAACATAGCCTTCTTGGCTATCAATTAACAAAAATGAGAAATGTCGCATTTCCCGGAACTGATGTTTTTTTGTGTACTCTTCTCCGAGGTGAAAACATGTATACACCGATACGAATTCAACACACTATAAAAAATGAGATTAAAAGGTTTCGAAGGGACGGAGACGAGGAAGTTTGGCTCTCTCGAGAGAACCAACTTCGACGGTTGCTCTCTTTTTGCTAACAAGCTGCGATTTGGCCACCAACTTGCATATGGATTAACTCCGTATAAAAAAAATGTGGGGAACAAATACTTATGCAAGTTTGTGTACATACTCACCACAAGAGAGAAAAAACTTTTCTCTTTTCTTTCTGCTCACCACCTTTGAAAAATGGCGACCACCTTTGAAAAATGGGCGATGTAGTCAGCTGTTCAGAGGTGTTCAAAGAAAATTCAAAATTGTGGATGAACAACTTTTTGGTACTCTCATTGTGTTCGTTTGAGAGTAATATCATTCGAATATGAAGTGAAATTAATTACTCTTGTTAGGTACCAGAACAATGAAGATTTAGAAAAAATCCTAAATTACGCATTTAGATAAATATTAGTTAGTTATTTGAAGCCAGTTTTAATCATTAAGTAAGTAAAATAAATTAGGTGGTGGTGCAACAGTCCAATGAGAATTAGGACCTAGAAACGTAAAACTCTGAAAACATTACAACGATTATTTGTATTATTAGCTGCAATTAAGCGTTTAATTTTCGCTCAGACCGTTGAAAGATGCGAGACTTGCAGGAACATTGAAAACGAGAGTTACAGAATGTAAACATGAAACATTGAAAACATTTTTATATAGGTACTCCTCTCTTTTTTCCATTCCTATTTAATTTGTGTGTACTCGTTGTTTATTTTCTTTACCTACGTTACTCACGACATTTCCAAAATGCTGAAAATAAGTGATTTAAGTAGACACTAAATAAAAAGACCGTCAACTTGTTACTTCTGTTGCCAATTTTCATTGCATAAGATTTGTGAATAGCTGATAAGCTATTCTTATTGCTTTCCCCTAAGGTAGTGTGTTGCTTTTAAAGGCTTAACTACATACATAAGCCGAAAAGTACTTTTGTACAAAAGTAAAAATATTTGTATTCTCGCTAGTTCAGTGGTTTTGTGAAAAGAATATACAAATTTGTTCTTCAACCAAAATTTAAGTCTTATGCATCATTTTTATAAGTTTTCCAGTTCTAACTATTTATATCTTATCTTTCAGTTATATAGCGACAAGGAAAAATCTGTCAGGGAAAGTTTTAACTACAGTTTTTCTGAAAGTACATTGTGGCTTATTCATAGATGTTTGCTAAACTTTTTAGGCTATTCATAAATAAATGCAAATCAAAGTTAAGGGCTAAACCTGAATAACTATAAACATAGAAAATGCTGTGTTCAAGTAATTATTATCGCAGCCAAATTTCATAATTGATTTTTTTTGTGTATAAAAAAGCTGAAAAAATAATTCATGACAGATAAATGTTACGTTAACACTAAGTTCCAGAAAATATCGATTGATACCGCAATTGCAGAAGATATAGATATTTTTTTAAAATATTCCCGGTAAACTGTAAAACTTTTTTAATTCCGCCTTTTATAATTCAATGTAAAATAATTCAATGCAGTATATTTTAAATAATACAGTAGTTAAGTTATTAGTTAAGGTATTACTATTGAAATAAACATAACATACATTTATTAAAAACATGTACTCGTTCATATATACAAATAAAGTCTAATCTAAAAAGCCTTAACCTTGTTAAACACTTTCTGCACACATCCTTTCTTATTTTGGTTGTTCCTGCCATCTATCTGTAACTTAGAGAAAAAGAAGAGAAAAACAAATTCACCACGAACTACCGGTATAACTTCTTCCGTTATTTATTGACAAACAAAAATGTTTTGCTAGAATTAATTTGAATTATAGGAGTATTTTTGTAGATATAAAAACGACAAGATGTAAGCAAAATTAAAAAAAAAGAAATTCATGAGAATTACAAATATTATAATGAGACTTTAAAAAACATAGCCTTCTTGGCTATCAATAAACAAAAATGAGAAATGTCGCATTTCCCGGAACTGATGTTTTTTTGTGTACTCTTCTCCGAGGTGAAAACATGTATACACCGATACGAATTCAACACACTATAAAAAATGAGAGTAAAAGGTTTCGAAGGGACGGAGACGAGGAAGTTTGGCTCTCTCGAGAGAACCAACTTCGACGGTTGCTCTCTTTTTGCTAACAAGCTGCGATTTGGCCACCAACTTGCATATGGATTAACTCCGTATAAAAAAAATGTGGGGAACAAATACTTATGCAAGTTTGTGTACATACTCACCACAAGAGAGAAAAAACTTTTCTCTTTTCTTTCTGCTCACCACCTTTGAAAAATGGCGACCACCTTTGAAAAATGGGCGATGTAGTCAGCTGTTCAGAGGTGTTCAAAGAAAATTCAAAATTGTGGATGAACAACTTTTTGGTACTCTCATTGTGTTCGTTTGAGAGTAATATCATTCGAATATGAAGTGAAATTAATTACTCTTGTTAGGTACCAGAACAATGAAGATTTAGAAAAAATCCTAAATTACGCATTTAGATAAATATTAGTTAGTTATTTGAAGCCAGTTTTAATCATTAAGTAAGTAAAATAAATTAGGTGGTGGTGCAACAGTCCAATGAGAATTAGGACCTAGAAACGTAAAACTCTGAAAACATTACAACGATTATTTGTATTATTAGCTGCAATTATGCGTTTAATTTTCGCTCAGACCGTTGAAAGATGCGAGACTTGCAGGAACATTGAAAACGAGAGTTACAGAATGTAAACATGAAACATTGAAAACATTTTTATATAGGTACTCCTCTCTTTTTTCCATTCCTATTTAATTTGTGTGTACTCGTTGTTTATTTTCTTTACCTACGTTACTCACGACATTTCCAAAATGCTGAAAATAAGTGATTTAAGTAGACACTAAATAAAAAGACCGTCAACTTGTTACTTCTGTTGCCAATTTTCATTGCATAAGATTTGTGAATAGCTGATAAGCTATTCTTATTGCTTTCCCCTAAGGTAGTGTGTTGCTTTTAAAGGCTTAACTACATACATAAGCCGAAAAGTACTTTTGTACAAAAGTAAAAATATTTGTATTCTCGCTAGTTCAGTGGTTTTTTGAAAAGAATATACAAATTTGTTCTTCAACCAAAATTTAAGTCTTATGCATCATTTTTATAAGTTTTCCAGTTCTAACTATTTATATCTTATCTTTCAGTTATATAGCGACAAGGAAAAATCTGTCAGGGAAAGTTCTAACTACAGTTTTTCTGAAAGTACATTGTGGCTTATTCATAGATGTTTGCTAAACTTTTTAGGCTATTCATAAATAAATGCAAATCAAAGTTAAGGGCTAAACCTGAATAACTATAAACATAGAAAATGCTGTGTTCAAGTAATTATTATCGCAGCCAAATTTCATAATTGATTTTTTTGGTGTATAAAAAAGCTGAAAAAATAATTCATGACAGATAAATGTTACGTTAACACTAAGTTCCAGAAAATATCGATTGATACCGCAATTGCAGAAGATATAAATATTTTTTAAAAATATTCCCGGTAAACTGTAGAACTTTTTTAATTCCGCCTTTTATAATTCAATGTAAAATAATTCAATGCAGTATATTTTAGATAATACAGTAGTTAAGTTATTAGTTAAGGTATTACTATTGAAATAAACATAACATACATTTATTAAAAACATGTACTCGTTCATATATACAAATAAAGTCTAATCTAAAAAGCCTTAACCTTGTTAAACACTTTCTGCACACATCCTTTCTTGTTTTGGTTGGTCCTGCCATCTATCTGTAACTTAGAGAAAAAGAAGAGAAAAACAAATTCACCACGAACTACCGGTATAACTTCTTCCGTTATTTATTGACAAACAAAAATGTTTTGCTAGAATTAATTTGAATTATAGGAGTATTTTTGTAGATATAAAAACGACAAGATGTTAGCAAAATTAAAAAAAAGAAATTCATGATAATTACAAATATTATAATGAGACTTGAAAAAACATAGCCTTCTTGGCTATCAATAAACAAAAATGAGAAATGTCGCATTTCCCGGAACTGATGTTTTTTTGTGTACTCTTCTCCGAGGTGAAAACATGTATACACCGATACGAATTCAACACGCTATAAAAAATGAGATTAAGAGGTTTCGAAGGGACGGAGACGAGGAAATTTGGCTCTCTCGATTAGTTTTTTCTCTCTGACGTCGTAGTCACGCTCAGTGTTCCCAGGTTGAGGGGAAAATCACCATTCTTGCCGATTTTTTTCAACCAAAGGGGAAAAAAGGGGACGGGAATAAGTAAGGGGAAAAAATCCAAAAAAGGGGAAAACAGCTTAAAACTTTAATGAAAACAAAACTTCGTAATAAGACATCTAATTTTACCTTAAGTGGAATAGTGCATACTAAAGCTCTACTTAAAAAAGATAGTTGCTATGAATTTGTTGTGGAAAAAGATTGTCTTGTACTACATAACAATTCCATGTACAAATATGTAATAACATAAACTCATATGTGATAAAACATTTATTTATTTTTTTTTTTTCAAAGTATGTTTTTACTTTTTGTACTTCTATTATTTATTTCTTCAAATCAGTTGTAAACTGTATTTATAAACTGAAGGACCTTTTTGAATCGATTTCTTTAAGTTATTATTTATTCTACTCCATTGTGATGGGACTCATAAAAAAAATAATGTTTTTTTCTCCTTCTTAATTGTTTTTCTTTTTGTATGAATATGTATGAAAAAATAAACAATACAATTTTATAAAAATTACATGAAAATCTTAATCACCTTTTTTCGGGGGAAAATTAGGGATTTTTTTTTTCGTTCAAGGGGAAAAATAAGTGTTTTGGTGTCAGAAAAAGGGGATTTTGTTTTTGAAAACCTGGGAACACTGCACGCTGCATATGTAGTATGTACATCGGTTGCGATTTCGTATAACCATTCAGATAATGTATGCAAACTGTCTGGATCACTTGAATAACGCTTACGCTGTGCCCAGTTAACTAACATTGTTGGAGGTAATTTCTCTTGCAACTCTTTAATAAGCATGGGGTTACAAATATAATCCTCCATCCCAGCTTAAGATAAAGTAGCGCAAATATTCTTGACACCCATGGGAAAGGCGACGAAACTTTCCAATTTCTCAATCTTAGGAGCGGGCATTTTACGCAAACGCTGTATCTGCTGATCCAAGACCAACTCAGATCTACTAAATAACATTTGCAATGTGTCTATGATGTCGTCCACGCAACCTGGGATTCTGATTTGATCCTCCACCATTGTACGTGCCGTTCCCTGGATACTATGCTGGAGTCGTATCAGATTTTTTATTGTAGTTTGCTTTTAGCTGTTTATAAAAATTGGCCATTCACTGGGATTGCCTGTGAACACTGGAAGGTTCTTGGGCAACGCTTGCCTAGCTGCTAATTGCCGTGATGAAATCTCACCTTCATGCAATTCTTGAAATGGCATTGTTCCTTTACGTGGAGCCTGATGAGTAATCGCCTTAGTACTGACAATTTGTGTCGGTCGTTGCACCTCATCGGTCTCACTCTGCTTTTTCTTTTCTTGATGAATTTCTGTATTGGCCTTGCTATGCACAGAACTACGTTCCTTTAAAGAGCAGTTGCTGAGTTGTTCCATCAGCTCTTGTTGTTTTTGCAGGAGAACTTGTTGTCTTTTCAGGATGTCTTGCTCATCCTGCATTAGCTTCAGTTTTTCGAGTATAGTACGTAGAGATGAAGTCGACGAAGAATCGCTTCTGTCAAACGCTGGAAAAGACACGAGTCCTCTTCGCTGAAGACTCGTTGATTTCACCGGTGGTACATTGGCGGTGTCTGCTGCATTACTTGTTGTGGTGTTATAGTTGTTGCTGTCTGTTGCTGTGACGGTGGTGGTGGCCACAATCGTGGCTGTTGTCTCAATTGAGGGGCTGTAAGTTCCAACAGTCAACTGGGTAGATGTTTGCGGTGGTAATTCCGTGCAATTTATGCATCTCCATTCCGGGTCGTTGGCAGCTTCATCGCCCACACCAGCACAAGAATAATGTATCCATTTAAGACATTTTGTGCATTCTACCATTTTTGTTTTTTCATACCTATTGCAGCAGAAAGGACATCTGTCCTCCAAAGCAGCAGTAGGTTTTTGTAAGTTATTTTGTTTTATCTAAATATTTAACAGATTTTTAATCTTTTCAGATCAAAAACCTTAATAATAAAGAGCTACAAATGTATTTCCTTGAATAAACGATAGTTTTATCTCCAAACCAGAAGAAAACAATTTCACTTATTTGACTCGGAATTCAAGAAGATACGTTCCTATAAAAATCTCTTAAACAAAAGAATATTTTATTAACTTTGTTTCAGCTATGGATTAACGCACAGAAAGCAAATACCCTTAAGAAATTTGGGAGGTGTAAAAATCTTTGCTCTAAATACGAATTACATTTACTTCTTTCGATCGTGATTTTGTTCCTAAACGACGTATGAAACGTGGCTTGATAGACACTTAAATGGGGAACCATTTTTATTACATCGAATTCTTAGCTAAATACATAAGTCCTATAAAAAAGTAAATTAAATCTCAGTCAAGAAGATGTAACAATGATCGACTATGATACAGAAAGCAACTTCCCTCAAGAACATGGGTTGGCCTTTGTATCATTAACGATAACTTCCACTTCAGCGGCCATGTTAGGCGCATGAGTTGACGGTGGAGGTGCAAATCAATTCAACAACACCACCAGAATTAAGGATTCAATTTTGAATAAGCGAACATCCTCAGCAATGTCATCGACTTTGTGTAACTTTGCGAAATTCAAAAGTCAATAATGCAAGTCAAAGCTTCGACATTCAAATGTTGGAAAGACTCAAAAGCAACGGCAGAGTATGCAGGCAAATCAAGTTAGATAATTCATTTACTTACAAGCAATCAAAACCGGTATATTTTAAATTCTATAACATCCTCTACGTATTCATCAGTCGCTAAAAAATATGATGTAAACCGACCAAACATAATTACTCTTGCAGCAACTACAGAAACATCTTTTGGTTCCAGAGAGTGCAACTGCGCGTACATGTAAATCTATTTAAATAAATGCAGCTATTGTACCAATTAAAATAATAAAAAAAATGCCCTGAAACTTTCCTAAAGGAGACGAAACGCGACGGTCTTTGATATAATCTAATAAAGTTTTCATATATATACTCGTATGTAAATATATGAAAATGTTGAATTTACATATTTTATTCTTTTAGAATTTTTCGACTAGTCGAAAAATAACAAGAAAGTTAATTTAAGAGTATTTGATCTATTTGTACGTACTATAAAATATGACAACCGGCAACACTGGCATTAAAGTGCCATTTTAGTTTACAGCTTAATCATGGAAAGCCATGTATTGAAGTTTAATAGCTAAACCAAAAACACTCTAGTAAAGATATAAATCCTCGGTAGCCATATTGGTTTGCCTACAAGCTAAACCGGAAACTGGCCTCATAAAGTATTTCTTATTAATTTCTCCTCTAATTTATGAAATTTCCCCTAAAAACTCAGTAATTGTGTCTATGTATGCGTGAAAACACGTCAATTTTACTCGTTGAATTCTTCCACATAAAAAATACAACAATGTAAACAAATGGGTTTTGAAGGGTGATACGTACGAAGGATTTATATCTTCATATAGAGTGTTTTTGAGCTAAACCAAATCCACGGGTTCGGTCGTGCCGACTTTGACATATTGAATACAAACGATGGACTCTAATGAGTTAAGGGCCAACTATAATAGGCTAAAAAGCTAGCATATGCGCGCATAAGTAAACGTACGAATACAAAGAATCTAATACGAGTGAACATAATGGAGTCTAGCTCCTTTTCGTTCAATTTTTCTCAGTTTCGTTAACTTAAGGCCCAACTATAATAGACATAAGCTAGCATATGCGCGCATAAGTAAACGTACGAATACAAAGAATCTAATACGAGTGACCATAATGGAGTCTAGCTCCGTTTCGTTCAATTTTTCTCAGTTTCGTTAACTTAAGCAAACTTAAGCAAGAGCGATCCCAGTCGCTCGCCGCATAAGTAAATCTGACAGTTTGGATCAAATACACACAGGCCAACTCCACTGCAGATAATTTCTCTCAGAATGTTTATTATAACCGGAAATCAGCCTCATAAACTTATTCATAGTGTGCGTGTCATTTCTCTTCTAATTTATGAAATTTCCCCAAAAAACTCATTAGTTATTTCTATGTATGCGTGAAAACACGTCAATTTTTCTCTTTGAATTCTTTCACATTACAAATACAACAATGTAAACAAATGGGTTTTGGAGGGTAATACGTACGAAGGATTTATATCTTCATATAGAGCTGCGAATATTATTTTGACATGTAGATAAGTGAGCAAAATTGCATTATGGCTACCTGCAGTAATTTCACAAACTTAAGTGAATTTTCGTTGGGTTTTTGACATAAGCTTATGTTTGCTTATGCCTATTATAGTTGGGCCTTTAAGCAAACTTAAGCAAGAGCGATCCCAGTCGCTCGCCGCATAAGAAAATCTGACAGTTTTGATCAAATACACACAGGCCAACTCCACTGCAGATAATTTCTCTCAGAATGTTTATCATAACCGGAAATCAGCCTCATAAACTTATTTATAGTGTGCGTGTCATTTCCCTTCTAATTTATGAAATTTCCCCAAAAAACTCATTAGTTATTTCTATGTATGCGTGAAAACACGTCAATTTTTCTTGTTGAATTCTTTCACATTACAAATACAACAATGTAAACAAATGGGTTTTGGAGGATGATACGTACGAAGGATTTATATCTTCGTATAGTGTTTTTGCATGAATATCTCATTCTGTGTATCTGTTGCAAAATTGCATTATGGCTACCCGCAGTAATTTCACAAACTTAAGTGAATTTTCGTTGGGTTTTTGACATAAGCTTATGTTTGTTTATGCCTATTATAGCTATGAAGCAAACTGAAATGTTACCTGAAGCTTGTGTTCGTTTTAGTTCGTAAATATCGTCAACTCGATCTCAACCAGAGAGAAAAAACTAATCGAGAGAGCGAAATTTCCTCGTCTCCGTCCCTTCGAAACATCTTAATCTCATTTTTTATAGCGTGATGAATTCGTATCGGTTTATACATGTTTTCACCACGGAGAAGAGTACACAAAAAAACATCATTTCCGGGAAATGCGACATTTCTCATTTTTGTTTATTGATAGCCAAGAAGGCTATGTTTTTTAAAGTCTCATTATAATATTTGTAATTATCATGAATTTCTTTTTTTTAATTTTGCTAACATCTTGTCGTTTTTATATCTACAAAAATACTCCTATAATTCAAATTAATTCTAGCAAAACATTTTTGTTTGTCAATAAATAACGGAAGAAGTTATACCGGTAGTTCGTGGTGAATTTGTTTTTCTCTTCTTTTTCTCTAAGTTACAGATAGATGGCAGGACCAACCAAAACAAGAAAGGATGTGTGCAGAAAGTGTTTAACAAGGTTAAGGCTTTTTAGATTAGACTTTATTTGTATATATGAACGAGTACATGTTTTTAATAAATGTATGTTATGTTTATTTCAATAGTAATACCTTAACTAATAACTTAACTACTGTATTATCTAAAATATACTGCATTGAATTATTTTACATTGAATTATAAAAGGCGGAATTAAAAAAGTTCTACAGTTTAACGGGAATATTTTTAAAAAATATTTATATCTTCTGCAATTGCGGTATCAATCGATATTTTCTGGAACTTAGTGTTAACGTAACATTTATCTGTCATGAATTATTTTTTCAGCTTTTTTATACACCAAAAAAATCAATTATGAAATTTGGCTGCGATAATAATTACTTGATTACTTACAGCATTTTCTATGTTTATAGTTATTCAAGTTTAGCCCTTAACTTTGATTTGCATTTATTTATGAATAGCCTAAAAAGTTTAGCAAACATCTATGAATAAGCCACAATGTACTTTCAGAAAAACTGTAGTTAGAACTTTCCCTGACAGATTTTTCCTTGTCGCTATATAACGGAAAGATAAGATATAAATAGTTAGAACTGGAAAACTTATAAAAATGATGCATAAGACTTAAATTTTGGTTGAAGAACAAATTTGTATATTCTTTTCACAAAACCACTGAACTAGCGAGAATACAAATATTTTTACTTTTGTACAAAAGTACTTTTCGGCTTATGTAGTTAAGCCTTTAAAAGCAACACACTACCTTAGGGGAAAGCAATAAGAATAGCTTATCAGCTATTCACAAATCTTATGCAATGAAAATTGGCAACAGAAGTAACAAGTTGACGGTCTTTTTATTTAGTGTCTACTTAAATCACTTATTTTCAGCATTTTGGAAATGTCGTGAGTAACGTAGGTAAAGAAAATAAACAACGAGTACACACAAATTAAATAGGAATGGAAAAAAGAGAGGAGTATATAAAAATGTTTTCAATGTTCCATGTTTACATTCTGTAACTCTCGTTTTCAATGTTCCTGCAAGTCTCGCATCTTTCAACGGTCTGAGCGAAAATTAAACGCATAATTGCAGCTAATAATACAAATAATCGTTGCAATGTTTTCAGAGTTTTACGTTTCTAGGTCCTAATTCTCATTGGACTGTTGCACCACCTAATTTATTTTACTTACTTAATGATTAAAACTGGCTTCAAATAACTAACTAATATTTATCTAAATGCGTAATTTAGAATTTTTTCTAAATCTTCATTGTTCTGGCACCTAACAAGAGTAATTAATTTCACTTCATATTCGAATGATATTACTCTCAAACGAACACAATGAGAGTACCAAAAAGTTGTTCATACACAATTTTGAATTTTCTTTGAACACCTCTGAACAGCTGACTACATCCGCCATTTTTTAAAGGTGGGCGCCATTTTTCAAAGGTGGTGAGCGGAGAGAAAAGAGAGAAAAGTTTTTTCTCTCTTGTGGTGAGTATGTACACAAACTTGCATAAGGATTTGTTCCCCACATTTTTTTATATGGAGTTAATACATATGCAAGTTGGTGGCCAAATCACAGCTTGGAGGCAAAAAGAGAGCAACCGTCGAAGTTGGTTCTCTCCATTAGTTCTTTTCTCTCTAGTTTCGACTACGACCGCAACCACACTTATTGGCACATCCAAAAATAAAATTGTATTTTTTGTTTATTGGCACATCCAAGAATAAAATTGTATTTTTAATTAAGAGAAAAGAGCCTTATTTATTTGTTGGGCACAAGCGCCCAAATTGGTGACCACGACGTGATCTAACGTGCAGAAACGTGGAAGCGGACTTTCGCCTCAAGTGGCTGCAAACATATTTTTTTCTCTACGTCTAGTACTTGGTTGCTGTTGTCGCTAAAAGCAGCATCACCTTCTTGTTCTACCACTTGCGCATTTTAACCAGACAATTTAACACTCGAGCAGAAATCCACCATTGGGTTGAGAAGAAATTCAAGCCATCAGCACCGGCACATACACCGTTCTATTTTTTTTTTTTTGTCGACGGCATCGTCTCAGGCAACGGTATACAGTACCGTTTTTTTATTCCGTGGCTAACGGCAGCAGCAGTGCAGCATAAACCAGTTACTTTTTCATCGTGCATCTTGGCAGACAAGTAAAAAAAAAAAAACAAATCAAAAAATCTTGTGCCTGTAAAGCAATTTTATACGGTGGTTGTATGGCAGCAGCGTGGATGATCAGAAACCCCGTTCTAAAGAAACTCAGCAACAGATGAGCAGATACCGCAACACAATTTTTTTTTTACTATCTTTTGTATCATTTATGTCATTAATAAGAATAATTAAATATTGCCAATGCTTTTCGCTTTAGATATTTAGTAAAATATATTTCATTTTTGTTTCCAGCGCTTCTCGCTTACGCTTTTCATTCTTTCAAATCAAACAATTTCAATTTTTCTTAATAACTTTTTATTCGTTTCAACTAATTAATTTTTATTTTTGTTTGATTCCATGTTATATCTACAATCTTGAATACTGGTGGAAGCAAATCGAATCAGAATGCCCGACCCACCCGATCCAGTTGCAAATCCTCTACAGAGCACTGTGGATAACCGAAGCTTGTCAAGCCCCGTCAGCCTTGCCGGAAGCAATACAGAGTCATCGAATGCCCAAGTAAGTGCACTTAACTTTAAAAATTTGCCTTTTTGGCCGGATAACCCGGACGTGTGGTTCAAAGTTTTAGAAGGGCAGTTCGCGGTAGCCCAGATTAGGTCGGACAATTCAAAATATTTTACAGCACTCGGTCTCTTAGACACGCGTACGGTTAACATGTGTAGGGATATTATTATGAATCCGCCCGGAAGCGGTTTATATGAACACTTAAAGTCAACTATTCTTTATCGCCTCATCGAATCTGAAGATGTTTGGTTACAAAGATTGTTACACGATACCGCTCTTGGGGATAAAAAAACCCAGCGAACTTTTAAGGGAAATGCGTGCGCTATCCGGAAATCAATTTCAAGATTCGGTTTTAAAAAGTTTATGGTTGCAGCGATTGCCTCAAACAGCTCAAGCCATTTTAACTAGTTCAGCTGAGGGCTTAGATAGTCTGGCTCAGACGGCGGATAGGATTGTCAGGTTGGTTCCAAATTCAAATGAGGTTTTCACATTAGGTAGTAATTCTCGCGAACCAAATCAATCTTCAGAGGCTACAAAAAACAGCATTTCACCTTTGGAGGAACTTCAGTTATAGGTGGCAGCTTTGCGTCGGCAGGTAACTCAACGTTCTATACGAGATAGGTCAGCGTCTCCGCGACCAGAAGGTAACTCTCGTGTGCGATTTAGTCAATGGTGTTGGTACCATCGTCGGTTTGGCGATCAAGCGCTTAAATGCGATCCTCCCTGCAGTTTCAGGAATCGTAATCGAAACTTTTCGGAAAACGGAAGGCCCAATCGTTAGCGGCTTGCGATTCGGGCACATTCTTTTCAAATTGCCGTCTTTTTATTCAAGATTCAGCGAACAAATTCAATTTTTTAATAGATTCGGGGGCGGATATTTCAGTTTTACCCGCGACTGTGGCAATTAAAAAGAGTCGTACTAAATCGAATCAACTTTTCGCCGCTAATGGCTCTTCAGTTGCAACTTACGGTCGTCGCATACGACTCGTTCTTGACTTAGGACTGCGTCGAAAATTTTCTTGGGTTTTTGTGTACGCCAATGTAAGCAACCCCATCTTAGGCGCCGACTTTCTTAAAAACTTCGGACTTCTTGTCGATTTAAAAAATAGTCGTCTTGTTGATCCTCAATCTAACTATCTCATGTGGTAAACTTAAGCAAGATTCTACGCAAACACTTTCAGTTTTAGCTCAAGGCTCAGTCGATGAAAACATTCATCAATTAATTAAAGAGCACAATATTGTTTCTAGGGAAAATGTCTTTGTACGACCAGTACAACATGACGTTAAGCACGTAATTCTCACTGGGTCTACACGACCAATCAACAGCAAGCCACGTCGTCTCCCTCTAGATAAACTGAAAGCCGCTAAAAAGGAATTTGATTTTCTACTGCAACAAGGCATTTGCCGACCAAGCAGCAGTCCCTGGGCCACACCTTTGCACCTAGTTCTCAAGAAAAATGGTGAATGGAGACCCTGCGGTGACTATCGGTTACTCAACGCGGCCACTCAACCCGACAGTTATCCAATATCGCACATTCAAGATTTCGGTCATCAGCCGCATGGCCAGACAATTTTTTCAACAATCGATTTAGTACGCGCTTACCACCAGATACCTATTGATGAGGCTGACATTCCCAAAACAGCCATTACAACTCCATTCGGACTTTTTGAGTTTACTAGAATGACGTTTGGTCTAAGGAATGGTTTTTAGGAATGTTAAACTTTTACAGACGCTTCATACCTAGGGCAGCTTCTTTGCAATTTCCATTGACTGAATATCTCAAAGGCAAAAAGAAAAAGAACGACAAAACTCCTATCGAATGGACCTCTGAAACAACCACCGCGTTTCAACGCTGCAAAGATGAACTTTGTCGAGCCACTCTGTTGGTATTTCCAAGGCCAAACGCCAAATATTCGCTATGTGTTGACGCTTCAGATTTTGCGATCGGTGGAGTCTTGCAACAGTGGAATAAAAAGATTTGGCAACCGCTTTCATTTTTTCAGCCAAACTAAATCGCGCTCAATCCGGCTATAGCACGTATGATAGAGAGCTTTTAGCAATCTACCTCTCTATTAAGCACTTTCGCCCCTTTCTTGAAGCACAAACTTTTACGATTTTCACAGATCACAAGCCTCTCACTTTCGCTTTTCGGCAAAAACCTTCAAAGGCTTCACCTCGACAGCTTCGCTATCTCGATTTAATTGGACAATTTTTGACCGACATTCAGTACATTCCTGGTTCCGAAAATATTGTCGCAGATACACTTTCGTGATTTGAGGAAATTACACTACCAACACAAATCGACTTTCAAACTATCGCCAGGGCACAAGCCAACGACCAAGAGCTGCACGATTTGCGTTCTTCTGAAACGTTTCTACGTTTTGAAAAAGTCATTATTCCTGGTACAACGGAATCAATCATATGCGATACTTCAACCAGCTTCCCTCGTCCATACAAAGCTAATTTTTGAAACCATTCACTGCCTAGCCCATCAAGGTGTACGGGCATCAGTCAAAGCAATATCCAAACAATTTATTTGGCCAGGCATCAATAAAGATTGTCGCAATTGGGCAAAAGCTTGTTTAGCCTTCCAAAAATCAAAAATTTCGAAGCATGTCAGAAGTCCTATTGGAAATTTTCCTCCGGTTTCCAAGCGATTCAATGAAATCCACATCGATCTGGTAGGTCCTCTTTTACCTTCAGAAGGTTTTCGATATTTACTCACCATGATTGATAGGTATACACGTTGGACAGAAGCGATTCCAATTCCTGACATTACAGCTGAAACGGTTGCGGACGCTATATTTACAAATTGGTTTTCTCGGTACGGTATACCGTCAATCGTCGTAACCGATCAAGGTTCTCAATTTGAATCCGCATTATGCAACGAATTTTGTAAACGTCTTGGAATCAAACACCATCGCACTACTGCATATAAACCAAAAGCGAATGGATTCCTTGAACGCTGGCATCGCACCCGTAAAGCAGCCCTCAAATGTCATAATGATATTCAGTGGTCTAGAAAACTACCACACGTTTTAATGGGACTCAGAGAAACTTATCGTGAGGAATTCGAAGCTACCGCAGCTGAATTAGTGTTCGGTCAAAATATTCGCCTACCTTCGGATTTTCTAACAGCCAACAAAACGGATTTTCCTCAGTCTAAATTCGTCAAGGAGCTTTATCATCATTTTGATACCGTTCGTCCATCCGCACCTTCGCGTCATTGCAACTATAAACCTTTCATTTTCAAAGAACTAAAACAATGCTCTCGCGTATTCGTCAGAGTCGATTCGGTACGCAAACCTCTTCAACAACCTTACGAAGGACCTTTCATTGTTCTTAACCGTAACGAAAAAACATTCAAATTACTTATAAATAGCAAAGAATCAATTATCGGGATCGACCGCTTAAAACATTGTTTCACGGAAACTGAAGACATAATTGAGCAGCCCAGGCCGAAAGTAACAATAATCAAAAGAGTTTCGTATACTGAGAACCATACGTCCGCAGAACCCGACCAAAAAACGCGAACCGGGCACCCTATTCTTCGCCCAAGCAGGTATCGTTGAACTCAGCTTCCTGCATTCAACTGGCGGGGGAGTGATGTGGCGGACGGACCTCCATATGCTAACACACCATCAATAAAAATAAATTGTTTAATCCCGGAACGCATTCTAGTTTTGACACATTGTTTGGAGAGAATGAAATGACCAGAGTGTCATGCAACGCGACTCATCTGATTAGAATAAAGCCCCGTAAGAGATTTTCTATTTTTTTGTTAGCTGTCTGGCGTGTTAAAAAGGCTGGCATTCTTGTTTCGACTACGACCGCAACCACACTTATTGGCACATCCAAAAATAAAATTGTATTTTTAGTTTATTGGCACATCCAAAAATAAAATTGTATTTTTAATTAAGAGAAAAGAGCCTTATTTATTAGTTGGGCACAAGCGTCCAAATTCCAAAAACTCCATATAAAAAAAATGTGGGGAACAAACCCTTATGCAAGTTGGTGTGCATACTCACCACAAGAGAGAAAAACTTTGCTCTCTTTTCTTTGCTCACCACCTTTTAAAAATGGCGACCACCTTCGAAAAATGGCGGATGTAGTCAGCTGTTCAGAGGTGTTCAAAGAAAATTCAAAATTGTGTATGAACAACTTTTTGGTACTCTCATTGTGTTCGTTTGGGAGTAATATCATTCGAATATAAAGTGAAATTAATTACTCTTGTTAGGTGCCAGAATAATGAAGATTTAGAAACAATTCTAAATTACGCATTTAGAGAAATATTAGTTAGTTATTTTAAGCCAGTTTTAATCATTAAGTAAGTAAAATAAATTAGGTGGTGCAACAGTCCAATGAGAATTAGGACCTAGAAACATACAACTCTGAAAGCACTACTAGTATTATTTTTTTATTATAAGCTGCGTTTATGCGTTTAATTTTCGCTCAGACCGTTGATAAATGCAAAAAAGATTTGTTTCAATTTTCAGAGTTTATCGATGCGAGAGTTGCAGGAAAATTGAAAACGAGAGTTACAGAATAAGAAGAAATAAAACAACGCAGGAACATTGAAAACATTTTTATATACTCATCTCTTTTTCCCATTCCTATTTTATTTGTGTGTACTCGTTGTTTATTTTCTTTGCAGAAGATATGGATATTTTTTAAAAATATTCTCGGTAAACTGTTAAACTTTATTAATTCCGCCTTTTATAATTCAATGTAAAATAATTCAATGCTGTATATTTTAGATAATACAGTAGTTAAGTTATTAGTTAAGGTATTACTATTGAAATAAACATAACATACATTTATTAAAAACATGTACTCGTTCATATATACAAATAAAGTCTAATCTAAAAAGCCTTAACCTTGTTAAACACTTTCTGCACACATCCTTTCTTGTTTTGGTTGTTCCTGCCATCTATCTGTAACTTAGAGAAAAAGAAGAGAAAAACAAATTCACCAAGAACTACCGGTATAACTTCTTCCGTTATTTATTGACAAACAAAAATGTTTTGCTAGAATTAATTTGAATTATAGGAGTATTTTTGTAGATATAAAAACGACAAGATGTTAGTAAAATTAAAAAAAAAAAATTCATGAGAATTACAAATATTATAATGAGACTTTAAAAAACATAGCCTTCTTGGCTATCAATTAACAAAAATGAGAAATGTCGCATTTCCCGGAAATGATATTTTTTTGTGTACTCTTCTCCGAAGTGAAAACATGTATACACCGATACGAATTCAACACGCTATAAAAAATGAGAGAAAGAGGTTTCGAAGGGACGGAGACGAGAAAGTTTGGCTCTCTCGATTTGTTTTTTCTCTCTGGTCGAAATGCCAAATGAAAAGAATGCCATCCTTTTTAACCCGCCAGACAGCTAACAAAAAAAAAATAGAAAATCTCTTACGGGCCTTTACTCTAATCAGAAGAGTCGCGTTGCATGACACTCTGGTCATTTCATTCTCTCCGAACAATGTGTCAAAACTAGAATGCGTTCCGGGACTAAACAATTTATTTTTATTGATGGTGTGTTAGCATGTGGAGCTCCGTCCGCCACAAGTTAATACATATGCAAGTTGGTGTGCAAATCACAGCTTGTAGGCAAAAAGAGAGCAACCGTCGAAGTTGGTTCTCTCTATTAGTTCTTTTCTCTCTGACAGAGTCAACTCAAAAATATGTCAACGTGAGCGTCAATATGCTCGTCAACGTGTTGACAGCATTTTTCGTTGATGAATATAGGACGTGACACCTTTGGGACAGATTTTGACGTCAGAGAGTCAATACATTTATGTTGACCGTCTAATAGTAGCTTAAGTGTTTTATAAAATTTAACAAAATTGAATAAAATCATATTTAATAATTTTAAAATGCCCTTTTTTGTATACTCAAACAATATGATTGGAAATTAAGAAAGTACCCAGAATAATACTTCAAAATCAAAACAAACATGTGAACAAATAAAAATATAAAGAAATATATCTAAACAATATGGTGTTTTTTGAGCACTTAAAAAAATACAAGCCATATGCCTACGGTGACCATATTTTCCGAGACAAAATAATGAACAGTACCCAAAAAATGAAAAATGTTGACAAGTTTTCAAGATTTTTTTTTTGTATTTCATTGAGTAATAGTAAATAAATATAATATAATATAAATTAATTAATAAATATAGTATAATTAGGTATTATTAGGTATTATGTATTTATAAAATAAACAAAAAAGAAACTTTCATCGATAATAAACAAAACAAACATAACATTAAAAAAAAAAACAAAACCTTAAACTCTTATATCATATTGGCTAATAAAACAACTTTGACATTGAATTATCATATGGATATTAATATTGTTAAAATAACTACCTACTTTTCGGAAAATATTTTTTTTTATTAATTCTGGCTTTTCTTTTTAATAATTCTTGAATTCGATGCAATTTAATTCATAATTGCATTTGCAAATTAAAATGGACATGATTGTTCATACTGTTTTTTTTTCGTTTGTCCATACATTGTTTAAAATTGACAAAACTCTCTCTATAGGGGCATTAGACCCAGGAAGGCATAAACAAAACTCTACGATTTTTGAAATGTTTTCATACTGTATCATTTTTTCATTGAAAAACTTGAAAATTTCAACCCACCTATCTCCAGCACTCGTTTGGCTCTCCTTCCATCCAAAAATTTTTTCTGAAGAAACATAATTTTATACACATGAAAACTCGTTGAAAACATCAGTGTCATTAATTGAAATATTGCTTCTCTTTTTCATAATATACATTTAACTCAACTCCTCTTTGTCCCAGGAAGGAGTATAATTCTTACTCTTCATTTATTTTTGGAGTGAAGGGTTTTTCAACAATGCAATAATTCCAACAGTCGGAGTGCACTCCCAAAATAACTTATGGAAAATGCCATAACTAGTCCAAATGGAAAAGAGATGAGTTTCATTCACATTCACTGAAAGTCATTTTTACCATTGTCATGGTCAGTAAAACTCAATGGTAAAATTTATTTCCAGTAGTAAAAGTCATCCTGTGCGCCATAGAGGAAATATATATCTAGAGTCCCGACCGGTACCCGTCCTACCTGAAACACCCTCAAATTTTATTCGAGGTGAACTCTCTCAAATTCAAGGTGAACTCTCTCAAATTCGCTATCGGTGAATACATGTGAGTGGGGAAAAAACAAAATGGGGGATTGGGCTTAAATAGAAACTTATGGAATTTGTGTGACCTGTCCAAAATGACAATCAATTTTGCAAAACAAAACAATGGATTTCGGATTTGAAGAGTAAGTTTTTGTTAATTGTTTTGATATTTAATATAATTTGATATTTTTCAGATTAAAATTCCTTATAATGAAGAAAGTATATACAAGTTCACTTCATTGAATAAAAAGTAAGTCAAATTGCAGTGAAGGAGGTGCAACAATAATCGATTTATTTTATAGTCTGTGTTTTCATTTTAGATGCTGCCAATAACATACCATAATGCCGGAAGCAATTTCCCTGAAGAAATCTGGAAGACAAAGCAAACAAGGCGCTGATTTGCAGGCAAGTTTTTATATATTATATTTCTCTTAACAAAATATTATCAATGTTTTTTAACGACAGATACTGCTCATTGTGTTTGTATGTACATCTCAACGGCATAGCTCCCGCAGGCGTTGACGGTGGAGGTGTCACCATCTCTACCAATAGTCAAATGCATTCAATGCACCAAAACCAGCAGCAACAACACCACCAAGTCAAGGATGCAAGTTGAAGTTTTGCCATTTAATAGTCGACCGCTAACGCTCTCCTCCCAGCAACTCAGTGTTGGTGTTAGAACGATTTAACAGCAGTAACAGAAACTGCCAACTCGACCTATTCATCAGCTTCCAAGAAATATAATGCAAGCCGCTCAAATTAACGACGCAACAGGGCGCGGAGATCAGTTGTGTAAGTATGAATCGAAGCATTCATATCGTGGTCAACTAGCTTAATCTTAATCTTCTAGATGTAAATCCAAGCTTGTAGCAACAAATGTCCCACTATCTTGTTGCCATTGAAGGACAACAGGGATACTTAGCTGGCTGACATAGATGAGGTAGCTGAACCGAATGTCGATTTTTAAGCAACCTGCTGAGATAATAAAGCACCTAAATGACGGGAGTCGGAAATCATTGGTAAGTCTTCCGAATGAAAATTAAAAAAATTATTTCATCATTTTTGTATGTACTATTTTAGAATTCCCTGCAGTTTTGGTAAACTTAAGGACTGGCAATATAGAAGAATTCCCTGAATTCGTTATGCATAATTTTTCAATCTATGGATAGACTTACGAGCCCTCTTCTGGGAATGGTACAATTATAATCTAATCCATTTCATTGTGCGTTCGTTAACCAGAAGGTTCATGATGGCGAGACTACTTCAAAGTTAGTTTTACCTAAACCACAAACTTTGAAAGCACTAATTAATGTTTTTTTTTAGCAACCAAACAAAACGAAGCGGTATTGCAACAAGTCATACAATTTGATCCGACGACAGCTTACAATCTCATCCATTGATAATCTACTTTTGATGTGGCGCAGCTAGTTTTTAAATAAATTTGTAATTCTTTTCAAAATTGTATGTAATTCAGCATAATTTTTGTTTTTAAAATTCAATGCTATTATTTATTTTAAATAAAAAAAAAACAGAAAATTAGATGTTTAAATGTATCTTAGTTTTTGAGTAATTAAAAAAATATTAAATATACCCAAGAAAAACACTTCTTTTTGGTTTTCCTAAATTGTATCATTTTCATTTTTGTTTCTTTCAATGGATATTCTTTTGTTTTACAAAAAATTCATATACATATATTTTTTTAAATAAAAAAAACCTTCACAGTTTAATAATAACAAGAAATGGAAAGATTTTCAATTATTGTTAAATATATTCTTTTGTTTTTCTAATTTAAGGCTAATATTGTTTGTTTGAAAAAAAAAAGTGAACCCATAAGAATTAGAAATAGCAGCCGATTATTTGTATACGTGGATGGAGGAGAGCATACATCACAACACGAGCAAACCGTTTCTCATTTCAAACTTAATTCAGTGTTAATTTAATAATTAATTTTATTTAGTTAATTATTTTTATTTTTTTAACGGTGGGCTCTTTTTGTTTTGTCTTCTCTTGGCCTTGCGAGTCGAAGCTGCAGAACTGATGGTGTTGTTATTGTTATTGATGTTGTTGTTTGCTGTTGAAGCAAATTGGGAAGCAGCAGGAGTCGTTGACATGTTTGGTGGAGAATTTCGCTGATATAATTAAAAATCCAAAGAAACCCCAAGTGGATGTTGATGATTCTACTTGTGGAATTTTGCTGCAGTTGTTATTTGAAATAGAGAAGAAGTAGGAAAGTAATTTTATGACTGAGAGGAAAGGAAGAAGGAAAAAAGAAGATAGAAATAGAAGAGAAGGAAAAGAAATATGAAATAACGATGTTCATAGGACCGGCTAAAGACCGACCGCAGTGCTGGCACTCCTCGCTGTCACTCCGGATGTTAGTGCAGTGACAGTCCTTCTTAGGCTGGAAGGAAAGATTTGACAGATGTCAGAAACAATAAACAGAACCGAAGAAGAAAAAGAGAAAGAGAGAAAGACCCGGAAAAGACGACGGATTGGAAAAAAAATGAGAAAGAAAGGATAGAAAAAGGAAAAAGATCTAAGAAGGTGGGAGAGGATGCGCAGCCGTCCGCTGCGAGGGTCGCGGCATGCTTGCTGTGCTCGGCTGAGCTCGCCGGAATGGGGGGGATCTTGCCCTCACGAACGGACCTCCTCCTATTTCAAAAACATATATGCCTGAAGAGATCGAAAAACCTAAAATGCAATACCACCACTGATGATCCACCACATTTGAGGGCTGCAGGTGACGGCGCAGCTTGGCCTAATATTCCCACCCCTCGGTGGAATCCGGCAGGCCGTTGGAAGCCCGGATTCCCCTTGACCGGAATTCCTCTAAATAGTCATCATCAAACCTGAAAGAGTCATTTTCGCCACTTCCCCTAGCTTACCTTTAATCACCCCCCGGAATAACGCTTCAAATCTCCATTGAGCTATTGTTCAACCCAAGAATCCCAAAAAAATCACAAAAATTCGCTTTTGTTCGACATAACAATCATAAAAATGAATCATTTATTGATGCAGGAATTCATCATAACGAAATTTGATTGATAAAACATAAAAAAATTAATTTAATTAAACAAGAAATTTAGATATTTAAATTAACATAATTAAATATAATATAAAATCGAAAAATCAAAAAAAAACTATAATATATAAAAATGGTTATTTAAACAATAATCAAAAGACATCAAAAAGATAGTAAAACACCAAAAAAAATCTGGAAAATCTACCGGTTTTCCTTGTCAGACAAAACCCTCCCCAAAAGTCTCGCGATTACTTGTACGGTGTATCAATTCACACCAATAATAACAAAGCGAACACCCTTTGTATCCTTCCTACAAATAGAGCTCTATGAGAGGTTCGTAGCTAGGGGCAAAATCTTGCTTCCCACGAGCGAGATTGGAAAGAATTCCTCCACGGAATCTTATCAAATTTGCCGGTATAAATATTTTCCACACTCTTTTGTGGCACACAAAAAAAAATTTTAAAAATTAAGACAGTAACTTTTAATATTATATAAGTAAAATTTATAAAAATGGACTCTAATATTTCGCTAGACGAATGAACTTTTAACACAAAGAAAAAAAAATATATATATAAATGCTTCGGACACTCTTGCGCGTCGCTTCGCTCTACCCCGCACTCTTGCCTAAAGTTCGTATGCGCTTTTGAAGGGGTTTTTTTGAGCTTCTTGCTTGAGTCCAGGAACTTTGTTTCTATTAGATTTGCTGATTAGCGCTTGAAGAACTTTTATTTTGAGCGGCTTCGGCTGTCGTGCGTAGCAGCACAATGTACGACACGTCGTGCGAATTGGTAAAACTTCGGCCAAAATTGGCTCGGACTTCAAAAGGAATAGGCTTCTCAAAAATTTGAGTTTGGACCACAAAGATAAAACTATATGTAGAAATAGAACAAAAAAAAACCGAAAAGGGGTGTCGTTCTGCGGCTTGCCGCCGGCACCTAACGTTAAAATCTGCGTCCGATATATTTTCTTCAAACGACCTTACTTGACACCCGGAGTATCACGGGCTAAATGCTCGTTCTTCTTCTGGGCCGAACTGCCCCAGTCCCACTGCTGTCTTTGGATGGACGTTCGTCGTCGTTGGCAGAATTTTCACCCTGCATTGTCAAGAAAACACACGCAAAACACATGGATTAGTTAAAGTTTCCCAAAAATTATCACAACTTTGATCAAAACATATCGCACTCACCCTTTCTATTTGTTAATTAGCGTTTTAAGTTATCAAAAGAGCAATCCTAATTTCCTCAAGAATACTTGGTTAACACAATCTTTGTTCTCTCAAAAAAAAAAATGTTCAACTTCTTTACCGCAGGACTATCGAATATCGATCTTCAAATGTCCTCTAAGCTCAACAAAAGACTTCCACAGACCTTCTTTCTTATTCGTCGATCTTTCTTTTTTCTTTGTTCGATAATTCTTAAGCCGCCGACAATAGTTTTTAGCCGGTTCGCTGGCTAAACACATTACGCCGCTGTTCGCGCGTTCAAATTCACCACGGTTGGCGTTCGTCCAGTCCGAAACATTTAAAGTATGTGAAATTTGTACTGTATTGTTGTGCCAAAATACCCATTTACTCGTGTTCGTCACATATGTTTTTGTTGGTTTACATAAATAATGTATCATTAGGTTAGTCGTTTTTTCGTTGTCGCTTACCGTTTTACTGTCAATATATTTATCTTACACTAATTATATACATACATGTAAAACACAAACAAAAACGATAAAGACACTAATAAACTATACAGTATAACATAAACAAACATCTCCTTATTGTCGTCATTCACAACACCTTCAAACTCACTTTACCAATTCACATTCTCAAACCTTACAGAAAAACCAAAAACAATCACCCTAACCTACTTGTCACACCAACGACTATTGCACACCTCCCTTAACATTTTAGAACTCCCTATTCCAGTTCGCTTTCCAGGATGACTTTCCAATTATCTGTCATCACCGTCTCTTTTTTCTTACAGCCATTTGTATTTTGTTTCAATGAGGGATGAGGCCGAACAACATGGACGACGGGGTAAGTAAACAACAAAAAAAAAACAACATCGGATTCATAGACATACCATATAAAGACCGGAATCTTTCGTACGTTTTACCCTCCAACACCCATTTGTTAACATTGTTGTAGTTGTAATTTTGACATGTGAAATCCAACAACAATTCGATGCGGTGTATTTACTTGTTTTGACAGATGTTTTTTTTTATTAAATTGCTGTGGTGAACATAAAAGTATCAGCTGTTCGCAATTACACTTTTTCTTCTCAAAAACAGTTTTTTGTATGATTCCCGATCGATCGGTATATAACTTTCATTTCTAATCAAAGGGAAACACCGTCAAATATCGATTCAAATTTTTAAATTTGCAAGTAGACACAATATGGTATCCTCATTTGAACCAATTTCCGCACCACATTGGAACTCACTTGGAAGTGTTCTTATAAGTTTTTTTGATTGTAACTAAAAAGTGTGAATGCAACTTTCTTACTCACACTTCAAGGATCCCAGGAAGGTATAAAGAATTTCTGTAGGTACATTATTGTACCAAGGACACGACCGAATGAGTTCCAATATTTGTATTTTCCTATCAAAAATGTTTAAAAATGCAAACATTGAAACTCATTCGGTCGTGTCCTTGGTACAATAATGTACCTACAGGAATTGTTTATACCTTCCTGGAATCCTTAAAGTGTGAGTAAGAAAGTTGCATTCACACTTTTTGGTTACAATCAAAAAAACTGATAAGAACACGTCCAAGTTAGTTCCAATATTTGTATTTTCCTATCAAAAATGTTTAAAAATGCAAACATTGAAACTCATTCGGTCGTGTCCTTGGTACAATAATGTACCTACAGGAATGGTTTATACCTTCCTGGAATCCTTGAAGTGTGAGTAAGAACGTTGCATTCACACTTCTTAGTTACAATCAAAACAAATTTTAAGAATACGTCCAACTAAGTTCGAATGTTTGTATTTTCCTATAAAAATGTATAAGCGCATTTTTTCATTAAAAAAATATAACGCAACCAAGCGTTGGAACTAAAAATCTTATTTTTGTTTGTTCAACTAAAGAAATAGCACCTGACAAGGAATCAAAATCAAAGTAAATGTGGAAATGCTTAAAAACTATGGCACCTAAGTATTATTATTAGATTATGGAATGTATCCGTTTTAAAAGTTTCTTTAAATTCTCTCTATACCATTTGTGCGTAAGCCAAGCGTTTTCAGTCTGTAAATGATACAAACAAAGTTAAAAAGAGAAACTCAAGCGATGATTTCTCTGCAACTTTACCTGATTGGCAATTACCCAAATGACGATGTAAGCCCAAGTGCTACTGCCTGGAATTACCCCAGAGATAGCCACGTACATAGCAACTTCAAAGAACATATGAGGCGACGAAATGAACTCAAAGAATCCGCCTTCACCTTGTGGCATGAAGTGTTTGTCGGTGATTGTTTTGCCAGCGGCATCCTTACGCAGATTGTCTAAAATCATGTTGGACTTCTATTGCTGTGACCAGCTGAAGTGGAAGCTGAAGCAGCAAATGTACTGCATGAGGGTGATTTGCTGGATTGAAAATGACGATGGTGTTGTTCCTGAAACGATAAAATATCTTTTACCCAAATGAACCTGCGACAAAGTGTTATGAAACACAAACCCCTTACGAATCCCACGGTATTGGCCAATACCGCTGTTATGCATCCAACGATGTAGTGTGACAAATTCTTTACCTGAATCAGAAGTCTTTGTATTACATTTAAATTTAAAAAAAAAAAAATGTTTTACATTTTTGCTAATATATTTCAAATTTTCTTTACATAATACAACAAATGCCTTGTTCAGACAATTATAGCTTTTTATTGAATTGAAAAGTGTATTATACGTAGTACACACTTTTGAATATAGTGAAGTTAAAAATTAACAATTTCTTGCCACTTTCAATCACAAAGTTTTCTAGCCAAAGTTTCTTTTGTATTTAAATAAGCTGGATTTAAGAAAAAATAATTTATTCCGGGTATACCTTAATCCATATTCGATTATTACTATCAAAATAAGACTACGTAAATACTCAAGCAAGGAAAAAATAATTTAATTAAAATATTTTTTTTGGTAATTTTCTCAAGAACTACAAGACATAAAATCATCTAGTTTTCAGTTTTTGATCAAAAACAAATATAAGCAATGCATTCTAAAAACAATAGTAAATAATCTAAAAGTTTTAAAAATCACACTTTAAACCTTTTTTTACCTTTTTTGCCCAAATTTTGAGTTTAAAACAATTTTTTTCAAAAACTATGCAAATTAACACACGTCTGTTCCATTAGTAATTAGAAAATATGAACCAAAATATAATAATAAGCAATAAGCACGATCCTCTGGATCATAAAATATGATATTAAATATTATGTTACATTTCAATACAATCACGTAGGAACATGTTGTTTTCCTAATAAGTGATTCATTGTTGCGAGGTAAGAGGAGGTTAGGAGGTGGGTGAAGTGGAAGGGTAGGATAAGGATGAGGTAGGGAGAAGTCATAGGAAGAGTTCGGAAAGGGTAGGTTGGAATGTTAAGCTCCGGGGGACGCGGCCTGCTTGCGGTGCACGACGTCAGCTCGTCGGACGGGGGGGATCTTGCCCCCGAAACTTAACCTCGCCAGCAAGCAAAAACATAAATCAGGCCAAGGAAAAAGGAAAAGGTTAGGAAACATAAACGGACGGACTATAGGCACATCAGGGCACTGCGGATGTTATTGCAGTGAGGCCATTACCCACCCTACCTTTAGGTGTCCGCGGCCAGTGTTGGACACCCCCAAGATTGGTGGTCGATTGTCGGCTTCAGGTCCTCTTGGCTCCATGTTCACTCCGCTACCCTCGACACCCCTGAAACGAAACTTAACACAACATTGTTTCGCTGGTACGAAACAAGAAAAAAAACTTTTTTCCTTTTAGCCGGCGTTTTGTCGGAAGTTTTATTTATTTTACATAATATTTTAATTATTTATTTTAAAGTTTAATTAAGCAAAAATTTACCAGAATAATGACCAAAAGACTTTAAACTTAAACTAAAACAATAAATGAAGAGAACAAAAAAAATCAAAAATGGTAACCAAAAAACAATCTCGGTCAGCATATATTATATATGTAGGTTTACCCTTTGCGGTATTTTTTTCTTTCTACAACAATCGACGGAGCCCTAATTCCCTACCCCTAAAGAGCTCTCAGGAGGTATCTCTTAGGACCCTATAAAATAAAACTTATGAGACCGATGACGCAACTTACACCAACCGTTTTTTTTTCGCACCTCACAATCACAATATAAGAAAAAACAAAAATTATGGAAATAAACAAAAGAAAAAAAAAACACTTCCACGCCAAAATTAACAAAATTAAACAAATTAATTAAACAAAATTAATTAATTAATTATGAAATGAAATTCAAAATTGCAAAAAAAAACTTAAATATAGGACAATCACAAACACAAAAAGATCCACCGGGTGTGTATGGTTTTATATAATGATATATAGATGAGGTCGCTTTTTCTGCTATCGCTATTTTCGGGACGTTTCACTGTCTCAGATTAGTGAATTTCCGGAATTTTCTTTAAACACGTCTATTTTATATACCCTTTTTTTTATTCTTTCTTTTCTTTCAATTTTTAAATTTTTATTTCAATTTAAATTTCTTTTAATTTCGCTGTGTTAAATTTCTTTTATTTCAATTTTTTAAGTTTCCTTAAATTTCAATTTTTATTTTTAGGCGGCGGCCCCGCTCTCCGCGAATCAACTCGGGCCGCCGAGAAATATACTGGCATACCAAAAAAAAATAAAACAATAAGTATCTTTCTAGGCTTAAACAAATTTTAAGACACTTACCACCTTTTCCTGTTCTTAGTCTATTTTTTTTTTCGCTTTCCTTTTAGATTAGTGGTATTCCGCCCACACTTTATTTTATTTTTAATAACCACTTTTTTTTTCTAAAAATAATTACATCAAATTTTTATTTTATTCTATTTAATTCAAAACATACAAATAGGAATTTACCACTAATCCGATTTTCAACGGCTTATTACACTTTGTTTTCAATTTAAATTTAAATTTTTAAGGCACCTCCACCCTACTATGTGGTAACCGACCAAATGAGGGTAAGCTGAAATAACTATCAAACTAACACAGGCAAAAAGTATTCGGATGATGTATTTGTACCTCTAACAGGAACACATCATCCGATCCTCATATCCACCATAGAGGAAATATATTATCTAGAGTCCCGAATTAATGGGTCTGCTCTCTTTCGGCCTACAAGCTAAATTGAGAGGATTTTGTCCATAAGGATAAGCATGTGTTAGTTGTCCCGTGCATTTCTTATGGGAAAAAGCCATTATGAATGTAGTTGTTAGGGAATTTTGTGCCCATATTGCTCAACCGCGGGGGAAAAACTATGAGGTGAACTGAGCCGTTCAAAAAAGAGATCCGTTGAATTCAAAAATTGAAAAATGAATGCAATATTTTAAGAAAAATGAATTTTGCAACTTCCTTTCAGTGAAAACTGTACTAAAAATAATATTTGACTGCTTTTGGCAAACAAATTCTATGATTTTTATGAAAACTTTCGCTAAAAACAGAAAAAATCATGCAAAAAGTATAGGCGCACCATAGAACTGCAATGCAAACGTGGCCCAATTTAAGTTAAGCCCAGTTTTGACAGATTAACAATGAGGTGAGAATTTTGACAACTCAACAAAATGTAAACAAAACAAAATTCATTCCCGGTAATGCAAATGAAGGTAAAACAATTTAAATCGAAAATATCAATTTATTTAAATAAAAATATATAATGAATTTGTACTTAATTTAATCCTCAGATAAAAAAAGAAAACAAGGAGATAGTTGCAACAAAAGAAGTGGAATTCCCCGAGAAGGAAGCCAACATATCTATTCTGGAACGAAAAATCCGCAGCCACGAAGAGGTACAAATTCAAGGTAAGTGCGTTCGTCACTTTCATTTAAAACTCAAATTGTATGAATATTGTTTTTTTTTTTTTTTTTAGTTGAAATTACACTTGATGACAAGATGTTGTTCCTAGCTTCGCGATGAAACTGGTCTGACATGCTTTATTTGTCGAGAGGGATATACACGTCGAGAGTGTTGCTATAAAGTTGAGGGATCTCTTTATTTGTTGACACTTTCCCTATCCATTTATAGCCAAGCCAATTGGATCAAATACAAGCTGAATAAATTGAAGCATTTGATAACAGCACAGGCACATCATGAGTCACCATCTGTGCAATGCAAAGCACTTCTTTCAGCCATCGACCGACAGGCGAAGGATTGTAGTGTGTACAAGCCATTCCTCATGATTTAATCTATACCTACAATCCACCGAGCATTGGCCAATTGTTCTGTTTCAATATATTCGCAAGCGATACAATTTTGCAGATGAATATCTTTCTTGTACATGTTTTGCAGAATTCTGTGATGCTGGTAAGGATATTTGTATAAATAATAAAATAAGAACCATCCTAATTTTGTCTCTTTTTAATTGTAGGTCTCTTGAATTTTAATAAAATGCCTTCCAATTCATGATATATTGCTGTCGATGCCGTCAACATCTTCAATTCAAACCCGACTCAAAAATTATTCCATCAATTTAGGTTTTTGAGATATTTTATTTTTAATTCGAAAGGCCTTTCGAGGCTATCTAAATTCATAAAGTAGTTTTCTTTTCAAAAAAATGTGTCCATTTGCAAATGTTTATTATTTCCAATTACGAATTCGTTGTATTAAGATTATAATATCAAGTTCTTGTAATATATTGAAAAAAAAATACAAAAACAATGTTGAAAACGAGTATTTCTTAGTTTGACCACATGTACCAAGCTGAAATTGGAGTTCGGATTCGTAATCAGAATCAAAAATTAAACAAACTATTTAAAAACATAAACTCTACTTCAGGTAGAGTCAAATGAAGACTTATGAGTCTTTCATAACTAATAAGAAATTACGAAAACTAAGTAAAATACCAAAATAATTTAAACTGTACCTAAAAGCAAAGATATCTACTTTGCTAAATCATCTTGCAATTTAAAGCTAAGCCGGTCTTTGAAAACAAATCGAAAATCTCTCAAGATACCCCGCAACCGTTTCTAATAAAATTCGAAATCGTCTTCATTAATCCGGTAATACGATAAAAATCTTAAAAAATAGCAAAAAAGTTTTTATTTTAATTTTCATTACTTACGCTCCATCACCAATAGCTATTGAATTAAATGCATCCGTCAGCAAGCAACTTTTTTATATCATACTTTTGCTTTAAAACTTTGAACTTGCAAAACGGTAGAAATGAATACAGCACTCATATTTTGTATGTTTATTTTATTAAAGAACAAAACAAAACTAAAACAATTAAAAGAACAAAACAAAATAAATTATACAAATTATGATAGTCAATCAAAATGTTTTTTGGTATATGTACATATGTATGTATTTCATATAATGATAGAACCCTGAAAACAATTTCACTTGATTTTCAATTTAGATTTAATTTCACTCAATTTGGTGTTACACATAGTGTAGGCCACCCCTAAGATCATCCATAATATAGCCATAGGGTAGCTTAGCCATTAGTATAACACATTGAGCAGGGAAATCCCTCTTGCTCAAAGGTATGACAGTTTAGAGTAGGACCGCACAATGCAGCTCGTCAAGTGGGTCAGACGTATTGAGTTAAGTTCGCTTTCCGTATCTGTACCAGAAGGGCGCTTGGCGAGTTAGCGCAGTGCAATCTTATTTAATTAAACATTTATTATTGTTCTAGATAATATTTTCAGAAGTGGGATAAGAGATCCAGCCAGTGTTTGTAAAATATACAAAAAGTTTTTCTTTATCAAAAAACAAAACATTTAATCATTATCATTTGGTAATTTGAATATAAATCCGTTGAAGAGAGAGAAGCGAGAGGAATATAGCATATTACCTATGCTAGCTACCACTGTTTGGTGAATAGGGGAAATGGGAAAATAAATATCCTTTATCTTGTGTTCTCTTTTATTCTTTATGTTTTGGAGGAATGTATTAAGAAAAGACCGCAACAGATATATAAAATTTGCTTTTGGTAGTTTGTAGAATTTGTCGGTAACGGGACTTATCTACTTGCCGTTGCATTTCGAATTGCGTCTATGATTTTGTTCAGTTCAGTTGTGAAGTGATTTGTGAGAATTCGAAAAAAAAAGGAAAATAATACGTACAAGTTTAGAAATAATTAAAAAAAAAAAAAAAAAGAACCAAAATGACTGGTAGACAAAGAAAAATACCAGCACGATTCATTGATAATGAACCAGGTGAGGCAACTATTATTAAATTAAAAATGCAACTCGAAGAGATGAAAAAGAAAAATCTCGAGCTCGAAAAAGAAGTAGCCTTATGTCGTCGTTCACCAAGTCGATCGTCACAAAATTCGACATCAATAAATCCACCCTCAACTCAGATTTCGTTGAGGTTAGGTACAGAAGAGGTTACGAGGATAATTCCTTTATTCAACCCGTCAAACTCTTCCTCATTAAGTGCTTCTCAATGGGTCGAAACGATCGAAAACATTCGTCATCTCTATGAATGGGATGATCGTAGCACATTATTTTACGCATCCCTGAGACTAGGAGATGCAGCAACAAATTGGTTTGATGGATACAGAGTAGAAATTCGTAGTTGGGACGAATTCAAACTCAAAGTTTTGCGAGGTTTCTCTTCGGAAGAGAATGCTGCAGATGTTCACGTCAAATTACTATCCCGGCAATTTAAAATAACTGAGAGTTATGAAAGTTATGTTTACGAGATGGCTGCCTTAGGAAA
This sequence comes from Eupeodes latifasciatus, assembly GCA_920104205.1. Classification (NCBI taxonomy): domain Eukaryota; kingdom Metazoa; phylum Arthropoda; class Insecta; order Diptera; family Syrphidae; genus Eupeodes; species Eupeodes latifasciatus. The sequence goes on along the minus strand of OV049926.1, from coordinate 107,825,782 downwards.
ACGTGGAAATCTCGACAATAACGCGATTATAAAATATATTATATCTGGGCTTAGAGATACTACTTTAATGAACAATTTAATTACAGCTAACTGCAATAATATCCCCGACCTTTTGAAAAAAATAAAATCATTAAAAGACATTCAAAAACAAGCAGAGACACGACAACAATTTGAAAACAACCGAATTTTAAAAAATATACATAGACCAATTTTAAAACCTCACTACAATAATTCCCTTAAAATTCAAAATCATTCTTATCCTAAACCAATTTTTCCCAAAATGTGCTATAATTGTCGTTCCCCTGGCCATTTGGCAACAGAATGTAAATCGTCATACCGCGAAAAAAATCAAAATTATATACCAACTTGTCATAACTGTCGGCTTCCAGGACATGTTGCCAGCGAATGCAAACATAAAAACCGCGCAAACCATCAGCGTCCATCACATTACCCAAACCAAACCAGAGAACCAATTTGTTATAATTGCCGAATACCAGGTCATCTATCTCGTGATTGCAAGAAACGTCACCACTCGTCCCAACGAGATCAAACTTTCGTAGAACCACCTAGAAAAATACATCGTCTACACCGTATGGATGATGAATGCGGTTTATTAAAAGATGTCGACATCGAAGGGCATCACGTTGTAGCCTTCGTAGACTTAGGAAGTGATTGCACTACTATCAAACAATCAAAAGTGCAAGATCTCGGTTGGAAAATGGACTACTGCAACGCCAAACTTCAAGGATTTGGTACCAGTTGCAATAATTCTATCGGTAAAATTACTAAAAATGTTACTTTGGGGGATGTCTCACTTAAAATTGACATCCTAGTCGTTGACGATCGCCTCCAACAATATGAAATGATCCTAGGTAGAAATTATTTAGATAGTGAAAAGGTCTGCCTTATAAGAAAAAGCGGTGTACTAACAATCACGAACAATGAAAATAATAAATGGCTAAGAGACCCTGTATCGAAGCAAACAACATTAAATGCAATTACAATAAATGATATAACTATCGGTAACTTTAAATGTAATCCTAATGACCATATCAAACTCATTGAAATTTTAAGCAAATATCGCGATTGCATTGCAACAAACTTAAGTGAGCTCGGTACAACTGATAAAATAAAAATGAACCTTAAATTGAAAGAACAAAAAATTATTAGATTTAAACCCTACCGCGTCCCATACAATGAATTGTCACATTTAGACAAAATTATTAACGAACTCTTAGAAAATAAAATTATAGAACATTCAAACTCTGAATTTGCTAGCCCAGCTTTACTAGTTAAAAAGAAAAATGGTTCTTGGCGACTCTGTATTGACTATCGCCGACTTAATGATATAACGGTACGTGAGAATTTTCCTATGCCTAATATGGAAGAGCAAATCAACTTAATGGCTGGTGGCCGCATCTTTATTGTTCTCGACCTGATGCATGGGTACTACCAAATTCCGATAGATGATAGTTCGAAATATTTAACATCCTTCGTTACACCAAATGGTCAGTACGAATTTAATCGTGTTCCGTTTGGGCTACCAAATTCATCATCGGTTTTTATGAGACTAATGAACCTCGTCATACAAAAACTCTCATCCAAGAACATATTAATATATATGGATGACATTGTCTTATTCGCAAAAGATGTAGATACAATTCTTGAAATGTTAGAGAGGCTTTTTATAGTCCTAAGAGAAGTGAAAGTGACATTAAATATTAAAAAATGTGTTTTCTTAGCTGATAGAATAACTTATTTAGGACATGAGATAAGTGAAGGGGGCATAGAACCGGGAAGTGTTAAAATAAAAGCTATAGAAAAATTTCCTTTGCCTAGTGATACGCGACAAGTAAAACAGTTTCTAGGTCTGACTAGCTATTTCCGTCGTTTTGTGTTTAATTACGCAAAAATAGCTTCGCCCCTTAACGCTCTACTAAAACAGGGTACTTCCTTCAAGTGGTCTGAAGAGATGGGAAACTCATTTGAATCCCTGAAAAGAAAATTGTGTGAATCCCCTATCCTTGTCATTTACGATCCCAAAAAAGAACATGAACTTCACACAGACGCGAGTAGTATTGGCCTCGCTGGTGTTTTAATCCAATTAAATGAATCAAATGAACGTAAAGCAGTATCTTACTTTAGTCGAGCGACGACCAAGGACGAGCAGAAATATCATAGCTACGAACTCGAGGCTCTTGCTGTTGTCGAGAGCTTAGAACGATTTCGGTACTACTTATTGGGGAAACATTTTACCATCTTCACGGATTGTAACTCTCTCAAGATGACCCAATCGAAAATGGAAATAAAACGAATCGCCAGGTGGTGGTTGAAAATTCAAGAATTTGATTTCAAACTGGAGTATCGAACAGCCCAACAAATGCAACACGCAGACGCGTTAAGCAGAAATCCATCCGAAAATGCTATAGCCATGGAGGAGGTAGGTTTGGATATGATGATTATTCAAGCTCATCAAGAAGATTGGGTTTCCGTTTTACAAAGTCGCGATCCCCAACTAAAAGAAATACAAGACGTACTAAATAACCCCGACAAGAAATGCCCAAAACGAAAAGACTATGAAAACCAATATGCAATCAAGAATGGACGAATCTATAAGAAAACTGAAAAAGGACTCCGATTTGCAGTACCGAGAGGGGTGAGATGGCGCATCATCAAATCATCGCACGATGACATCGGACATGGTGGTCTTGAGCGTACAATTGAACATATCCGACGAACATATTGGTTTCCGAAGATGACAAGCATTATAAGTAAATACTTGAATAGTTGCATTCCTTGTTTGTATAACAAACGCAGTAAAGATGAAACCCGTTATCAAATTCATCCTATCCCTAAAACACCGATACCGTTTTACACAATGCACATAGATCATTTAGGACCATACGTAAAAAGCACAAAGGGAAACTTTTATGTCCTAGGGCTATGTTACGTGACCGATTCACACTACCCTAGAAAAATCTTTCCCACCCCACTGCCCAATTAGAGGCACCATAGCTTCAATACATGTTATTGATGTACCATATCCTTTAATTTAATTAAACACTTTATTCCACTTTTATCACACAAAATAATATAACAAAACTGAGCGCAAGCATTCGATGCGCGGTGTAACTCTGTGTTGTTTTGTTTTGTTTAAAGTTGGGGTTGATTTTGTTGTTGTCCTCCGGTTATATGCTTTCTACACTGTATAGCCATCCCGATATTTATCCTAAAGAAAAAAAAAATACCTGAAAAGAAAGAAAGAATAATATCTATAACTTATCAAAAAAAAAAAAAAAAAAACAAAATAGGTACTTATCTTTCGTAGACAGTAGAAATGACAAAGTTTAAAGTCGTTGCATCTAATAGGTAGATGACAACGATGTTAGTTATGACAACCCTGAAAATAAAAGAAAGAAAATAAGGTAAATAAATGAAATAAAATAAATGTAGAAGCATCAAGGCGAAATTCTTACCCAGCAATGGCAATCCATGATGTTATAAAATAGGTATTGCCTGAGTTTTTTTTTTGATAATCCTGTGCAGGCATGTTTGTTTGTTTTCGTTTATTGTTTTATTTATTAAAATGTATGGTTATTTATGTATAATATTTAGTTTTACTTATTTTATTTTTACTTTTTACGAAACCTACACGAGATGAAATATGTAAACAGGCAAACTCAATATATTTGACAATTCAGTGGCTGCTGAATAATGACACTGGTTATGTTAAACAGGAAATGTCACACTCATGAAAAAGTGTAGTACGCTCGAATTTTTGCTGAATTGCAATGTAGGTTATGAGTTGAGTTAAATGCTGTGATAGATTGAGTGCAATAATGTAGTATTAGGTAGGTTTATTATTTATGGTAAAAAAATTATATTTAGTTCATATTTCATGTCATAATTTATTTCTTTTTGCTTTATTAAATACATTTTTATTTGGGTAGTGCAATATTAGTTATAAGTATTTGTTATATAAACACACATATGTATGTTTACAGAGAAACTTAATTATGTAAAGAAGCTGAGTAGGTATATTATTTGATGGCGATAGATATTGCTGACTGGGGAAACTAAACCCCTTATTCCAGTCTGCAAACTTATATTATGACATAGATTCTCTCAAATATAGGCCATAGAGCAACCACCATATAGGTGTTAGATAATTTGAATCTGACATGATTGTTTTATTTGAAAGCAATTACCATCAGCTGTAGCGATCACAGTGTAATCGGAAATTAAAAATTTAAACAAAATTCAAATCCATACAAAAAAAAAAAAGAGTATATAGTTTTTTTTGTTTCGTACAAAATTTTCTTTTTATTTAAAGAAAATTAAAATATTCTTAAATTCGGAAACTCAATAATAAAGGTAAAATTATTCAACGAATAAATGAAAATTTCATGTACAAAATGGTCAACTCTTTTTATATATAGAAAAACCAAGGAGAAAGACAAAAAGGTCATAGAAAGGTGACACTCGGTTGCACTGTCTGGGAAAAAAAAAAGAGAAAAAACTCCTGAAGAAGACATTGGTACGCGTTCTTAATAGGCAGAGGTAAAAAGTCATAAGTTAAAAAAAAGAGTTAATATCAGTTTTATGGATATCTCACCTTATTCCCAGGTTCATATCATTACGCTATAGTCTATAGTGTATAGACACTTTTCGAAGGCTTACCTATATATATATATATATACATATATATAATCAAAAAATATATACACCGACCTATAGACCAGGATTTGATTTGAGCCTCTGTATTTTTTTTGGTTGTTCCTTGGTGGATTCTACCTTCTTCGACCGTACAGGCAATCGGATTGACAGACAGGAGAAGTTCATTCCAGAGCTTAAAGTGAATTCGAGGATCAAAAGTAGATAGGAAAAAAAAAAGATAGTGTGCTGACGAGGGAGAAACTAATTTTTTTTAATATTTTTTTTTTAACGGTCCCTTCTGGGCCGTCTTTTTTTGGTTTAAATTCTGTTTTTTTGTTAAAGAAAAAAAGAAGAAAAATTAATGAAGAAAGTGAAGTGAGGTAAAGTAAGAAAGAAAAGAAAAAAAGAATTATTAAAAGACAGGCAAGAATAAGTAGGTTCAAGAAAAAAACTGTGAAGTGTTGAGTGTTTTGAATTTCCGGACTTTAAAATAGATATATTGTTGCGTTATAAATAAACACAACAAGTTCTTTTAATATTTAATTTTAATTTTATTAAAATGATGCATTTTGCATCCACCTTGGTTGTTTACTTTGTTCGTTTTGACAAATGTCACACCCTTCTACACGAGGATGAGAGAGAGCGGGACGGCCATAGTCCTTCTCTCTGTCATTTTCGTGAGGAAAAAATAATACCAAACTTAGTTTCAGGTACCAAAAGAGGAATGGTTTCCATAGAAGTGAAACCAAACCAGACGGACGGTCTGGTGAATGGATGCAGAAAAGTTGCATGAGAAGTCACTCCGAATGGAGAATGGCCAAGGCCCAACCTAAAATTTTAATGATATGAGAGTTAATAGTTTGTATAAAATTATACTTTTACTTAAATTTTGCTCAAATTATTAAATTGTACCTTAAATTAATGTAACTTAAACTTTGTTAATGGACGTATGGACTTTTAAGTTTCCAAAAACTTAGTTCAAGACCAGTTCTAGTTAAAGTATAGTTACAGATCCCAAACGTGCCATCATTTTTCCTTCTTTTTCTTTTGTTTAAAATTGAGAGTAAAGTTTTATGATTGCATTCAAGAAGTATTATGTTTTTCGCAACTTTTGTGTTTCTCAACTTTTGTCGAGGTGGAAAATGGGGGTGGCTGAATGCAGCTTCTGGAATCGTCGTGACCTGGAAGTGAATCCAGCGGGCGGCGAATTCCAGAATGACTTGCATTTAGCTGTGAGAGAAGAGCGAGTAAGCGGGATCGCGAGAATCTCATCACAAGTTGAGATCAACAAGCCGATCTCCGATTGGCTGTTGATGATGTGAATTGAGATCCGCCACTCCACATTGGCTGAAAGCTCAAAATGGCGGGAGTTAGGAAGGATGAGACTTGTCAGATCGAAGAATCTGGAAGGCAATTCTTTTCGAATAGTCGAAGTGGATAGACAGGTGTGAGAAACATAGGAAGAAAGCGAAAAAGATAAAGTGAAACGAAATTGTTGAGTTTAAAAAAAAAAAAAAAGGAAGTTGATTTGTTTGTGAAGAAAGGAAAAAGTGAGGAAAAATTAAAGGAAGGAAGGATAAGAAGCGTTCGAGATTTGTAGCTGCAAAAAAAAAAAAGATAAGTAAAATTTTTGATAACTTTTGTATAGTTCTTGAGAACCCCAATTTCTTGGTGAAATATAGACCTTAACGGTCCATCGTCCATTTTTGCTATAACCTTTGTAATAATCATACTTGATGAAAAGATCCTGAGTTTTCATCCTGCTTGTAAGGTTTCTGAGGTACCTTCAAATAAAACAAAAATTAACTTTCGATAAAACTATATTTGTTGTCTTTCTTTTTTTTTTTCTTCTTGGTTGAATTTTCTTCGTTCTCTTTGTTCCTTAGGTAAAGGTTTGCAATTTCCTTTTTTTGTTTTATTTCAGGAAAAAATTGCTGGCGCCCTTTTCTTACTATACGTAAGAACGCCCTGTGGCAATCTCAATTAAAATATATTTTTCTGATATCAAAGTGATATCAAAATAAATCGCGAGCAACTTAATTAATCGACCCTTCGATTAATTAAATTGTGCATTGAACCCACCCCTTACTGAGCTGTTGTGGTGGCAGCACTTAACCTGCTGCGTGTTGCAATTTTTGCCCGTTCGCTTCGTCGCCGCTGTTCTTTGACAGATCGGCAAATTCGTGCACATTGCATTTCCGATATCGCGGCTGAAATTTTATTAAGTGTTTTCTTTTCGTTTGTTTTTTTTTATTTCTTTTAATTTCATTTTTGATTTCGTTTTTTTTTAAATTTGATCCTATCAAAAATAAAATGCACGACTGGGTCGCACGAACTTGCTCCTGTATGCAAAGAGTCTGTTTAAAAAAGCACCTATATAAGATTTAAAATTATACCTTTAAAACAAGTTTGTCTTCAAAGATTTAAATGCTATTCGATTTGTCAAAAAAACCGCGCGATTCATCCCAAGACACAACTCATCCCGGAAATGAATTGGTATTTACAATAGTTATAGTTATAAACAATACATACATATGTACCAAATGCATTATCTAATTTGGATAAAAGATAGTAATCAGCCCTATCATGAATTCCATCGTAGTCGGAATTTTTACGAATCCCGAAAAACTGTATCATGAAATCCGTTCGTAATGCAAAATTGTATGAGATTTTCCACTACGAACGGATTTCATGATACAGTTTTTCGGGATTCGTAAAAATTTCCGATTACGATGGAATTCATGATAAGGCTGAATATAATAAAAGTTTTGTCAATGTAATGCGCTCTTTCGGGCTCACGCACAGGATTTGATCTGGTGAGATGGGAGGGGATTACATTTAATGCAGTTAAAATAATTTAAAAAAAAAAATATTTTAAGATTCAAAACTTTACCTGAAAAATAAGTTTGTCTTCAAAAATTTAGATGCCATTTTATAAATCAAAAAACCCTTGATTTTTCAAAAATTTTTTTTGAAAATCGTTAGAGCGGTTTTTTTTTAAATTAATTTTTTATATATAAAATTTTTAAATTTTGTTCTAAAAATATTTTTGGTATGCAGTTGTTTAGTGATTGTAAATATACGCTCTACATTTGAATTTCGTAAAAAAATGTTGACCCGTTTTTGAGATATAGAATTTTGAAAAAAAAAATTCAATATTTTTTTAAAAATCCAAACAATAAAAAATTTCACTTTTGATAATCAAATATTGTTAAGGCAATATAAGAGCTTATTCAGAAAAAAAATTATTGAAATCGGTTGATAAGTTGCTGAGAAAATTAAGAAACAAAATAACGGTTCTATGAGCGGTACCTTTCCTGAGCAATACAAAAATATGTTTTTCTTATGAAAAGAAGCCAAGTTTAAAAATAAAATTTTAGAGAAAATTTAAAAAAAATCTATCGGTTTGTTTTTGAGAAAATTCGAATTTTCGTTTTTTGACCAAAAAAATTGTATGGGGGCCACTGTTAGTTTTGGTCTTTAAAAAAAAATGAAAAAAACGCCTAACGCGAATCTGCTGAAAACCTTAACTTCCAAGTTTGAACTCAATCGACCCAATGGTTTAGGCTGTAGGAGCGTGGACAGACAGACAAAACAGACCGGACGGAATCGCGGGACCCACTTTTTTCGACTTCTCTACCATCATAATATCATGTTTGATTAAAATCTCGAGTTCGAAATTTTGCACGAATGCAAAACTTGCCATATAGTTCCTATATGTCGCAAGTAAAAATAATTACCGGCTAGGAAAATTGCAACAAATTGGCGCCCAACGTGGGGCGTTCTTAATAGGCAGAGGTAAAAAGTCATAAGTTAAAAAAAAGAGTTAATATCAGTTTTATGGATATCTCACCTTATTCCCAGGTTCATATCATTACGCTATAGTCTATAGTGTATAGACACTTTTCGAAGGCTTACCTATATATATATATATATACATATATATAATCAAAAAATATATACACCGACCTATAGACCAGGATTTGATTTGAGCCTCTGTATTTTTTTTGGTTGTTCCTTGGTGGATTCTACCTTCTTCGACCGTACAGGCAATCGGATTGACAGACAGGAGAAGTTCATTCCAGAGCTTAAAGTGAATTCGAGGATCAAAAGTAGATAGGAAAAAAAAAAGATAGTGTGCTGACGAGGGAGAAACTAATTTTTTTTAATATTTTTTTTTTAACGGTCCCTTCTGGGCCGTCTTTTTTTGGTTTAAATTCTGTTTTTTTGTTAAAGAAAAAAAGAAGAAAAATTAATGAAGAAAGTGAAGTGAGGTAAAGTAAGAAAGAAAAGAAAAAAAGAATTATTAAAAGACAGGCAAGAATAAGTAGGTTCAAGAAAAAAACTGTGAAGTGTTGAGTGTTTTGAATTTCCGGACTTTAAAATAGATATATTGTTGCGTTATAAATAAACACAACAAGTTCTTTTAATATTTAATTTTAATTTTATTAAAATGATGCATTTTGCATCCACCTTGGTTGTTTACTTTGTTCGTTTTGACAAATGTCACACCCTTCTACACGAGGATGAGAGAGAGCGGGACGGCCATAGTCCTTCTCTCTGTCATTTTCGTGAGGAAAAAATAATACCAAACTTAGTTTCAGGTACCAAAAGAGGAATGGTTTCCATAGAAGTGAAACCAAACCAGACGGACGGTCTGGTGAATGGATGCAGAAAAGTTGCATGAGAAGTCACTCCGAATGGAGAATGGCCAAGGCCCAACCTAAAATTTTAATGATATGAGAGTTAATAGTTTGTATAAAATTATACTTTTACTTAAATTTTGCTCAAATTATTAAATTGTACCTTAAATTAATGTAACTTAAACTTTGTTAATGGACGTATGGACTTTTAAGTTTCCAAAAACTTAGTTCAAGACCAGTTCTAGTTAAAGTATAGTTACAGATCCCAAACGTGCCATCATTTTTCCTTCTTTTTCTTTTGTTTAAAATTGAGAGTAAAGTTTTATGATTGCATTCAAGAAGTATTATGTTTTTCGCAACTTTTGTGTTTCTCAACTTTTGTCGAGGTGGAAAATGGGGGTGGCTGAATGCAGCTTCTGGAATCGTCGTGACCTGGAAGTGAATCCAGCGGGCGGCGAATTCCAGAATGACTTGCATTTAGCTGTGAGAGAAGAGCGAGTAAGCGGGATCGCGAGAATCTCATCACAAGTTGAGATCAACAAGCCGATCTCCGATTGGCTGTTGATGATGTGAATTGAGATCCGCCACTCCACATTGGCTGAAAGCTCAAAATGGCGGGAGTTAGGAAGGATGAGACTTGTCAGATCGAAGAATCTGGAAGGCAATTCTTTTCGAATAGTCGAAGTGGATAGACAGGTGTGAGAAACATAGGAAGAAAGCGAAAAAGATAAAGTGAAACGAAATTGTTGAGTTTAAAAAAAAAAAAAAAGGAAGTTGATTTGTTTGTGAAGAAAGGAAAAAGTGAGGAAAAATTAAAGGAAGGAAGGATAAGAAGCGTTCGAGATTTGTAGCTGCAAAAAAAAAAAAGATAAGTAAAATTTTTGATAACTTTTGTATAGTTCTTGAGAACCCCAATTTCTTGGTGAAATATAGACCTTAACGGTCCATCGTCCATTTTTGCTATAACCTTTGTAATAATCATACTTGATGAAAAGATCCTGAGTTTTCATCCTGCTTGTAAGGTTTCTGAGGTACCTTCAAATAAAACAAAAATTAACTTTCGATAAAACTATATTTGTTGTCTTTCTTTTTTTTTTTCTTCTTGGTTGAATTTTCTTCGTTCTCTTTGTTCCTTAGGTAAAGGTTTGCAATTTCCTTTTTTTGTTTTATTTCAGGAAAAAATTGCTGGCGCCCTTTTCTTACTATACGTAAGAACGCCCTGTGGCAATCTCAATTAAAATATATTTTTCTGATATCAAAGTGATATCAAAATAAATCGCGAGCAACTTAATTAATCGACCCTTCGATTAATTAAATTGTGCATTAAACCCACCCCTTACTGAGCTGTTGTGGTGGCAGCACTTAACCTGCTGCGTGTTGCAATTTTTGCCCGTTCGCTTCGTCGCCGCTGTTCTTTGACAGATCGGCAAATTCGTGCACATTGCATTTCCGATATCGCGGCTGAAATTTTATTAAGTGTTTTCTTTTCGTTTGTTTTTTTTTATTTCTTTTAATTTCATTTTTGATTTCGTTTTTTTTTAAATTTGATCCTATCAAAAATAAAATGCACGACTGGGTCGCACGAACTTGCTCCTGTATGCAAAGAGTCTGTTTAAAAAAGCACCTATATAAGATTTAAAATTATACCTTTAAAACAAGTTTGTCTTCAAAGATTTAAATGCTATTCGATTTGTCAAAAAAACCGCGCGATTCATCCCAAGACACAACTCATCCCGGAAATGAATTGGTATTTACAATAGTTATAGTTATAAACAATACATACATATGTACCAAATGCATTATCTAATTTGGATAAAAGATAGTAATCAGCCCTATCATGAATTCCATCGTAGTCGGAATTTTTACGAATCCCGAAAAACTGTATCATGAAATCCGTTCGTAATGCAAAATTGTATGAGATTTTCCACTACGAACGGATTTCATGATACAGTTTTTCGGGATTCGTAAAAATTTCCGATTACGATGGAATTCATGATAAGGCTGAATATAATAAAAGTTTTGTCAATGTAATGCGCTCTTTCGGGCTCACGCACAGGATTTGATCTGGTGAGATGGGAGGGGATTACATTTAATGCAGTTAAAATAATTTAAAAAAAAAAATATTTTAAGATTCAAAACTTTACCTGAAAAATAAGTTTGTCTTCAAAAATTTAGATGCCATTTTATAAATCAAAAAACCCTTGATTTTTCAAAAATTTTTTTTGAAAATCGTTAGAGCGGTTTTTTTTTAAATTAATTTTTTATATATAAAATTTTTAAATTTTGTTCTAAAAATATTTTTGGTATGCAGTTGTTTAGTGATTGTAAATATACGCTCTACATTTGAATTTCGTAAAAAAATGTTGACCCGTTTTTGAGATATAGAATTTTGAAAAAAAAATTCAATATTTTTTTAAAAATCCAAACAATAAAAAATTTCACTTTTGATAATCAAATATTGTTAAGGCAATATAAGAGCTTATTCAGAAAAAAAATTATTGAAATCGGTTGATAAGTTGCTGAGAAAATTAAGAAACAAAATAACGGTTCTATGAGCGGTACCTTTCCTGAGCAATACAAAAATATGTTTTTCTTATGAAAAGAAGCCAAGTTTAAAAATAAAATTTTAGAGAAAATTTAAAAAAAATCTATCGGTTTGTTTTTGAGAAAATTCGAATTTTCGTTTTTTGACCAAAAAAATTGTATGGGGGCCACTGTTAGTTTTGGTCTTTAAAAAAAAATGAAAAAAACGCCTAACGCGAATCTGCTGAAAACCTTAACTTCCAAGTTTGAACTCAATCGACCCAATGGTTTAGGCTGTAGGAGCGTGGACAGACAGACAAAACAGACCGGACGGAATCGCGGGACCCACTTTTTTCGACTTCTCTACCATCATAATATCATGTTTGATTAAAATCTCGAGTTCGAAATTTTGCACGAATGCAAAACTTGCCATATAGTTCCTATATGTCGCAAGTAAAAATAATTACCGGCTAGGAAAATTGCAACAAATTGGCGCCCAACGTGGGGCCTGTGAAAGAAAAATTAACTTGTTGTTTTGGAACTCATGTGCTGTGCTTTGGTGTCTGTTTTTTTTCTTTAGCTAAGTTTTGTGACTTTTTGTTCTTTTGTTTTATCATTGAAAGCTTTACTAATTCTTTTTGTTTTTATATAGGATATTTTTGTGAAGTGGAATAAAGGAAAAATCTTGTGACGGGAAGTTGAAACAGCGGTTGGATTTCTCAAAAATTAACCCCATTTGGTTGAAGGTTTTCGGTATTGAATTGAGTGAGTGTTTTTTCTTTATTTTTTGTATTTTCTTTGATAAATTTTGAAAAATTAATTTGATTAAGCATACAATATATAGACATATACATATACACATATATAGTTATACTGACGAGTGATAGTAGAGATTTGGGGTTGATCTTGAAGGTGACATTTTGATCTCTTCGATATACATATCTATATATATATCCATAATAAATATATTCAATTCTCATAATTTTGGCGGTAATAATTTCAAGTTTTCTTTATTGACGGTTCTTTTCTTTTCGTGCGGTTTTGAGTTTGATTTAATTTTGATATAATTGTTATTGGTGTTACCATAGTAATTTTTTTGTTTTCCTAAAATTTATTTTAAATAATTTTAGCTTCCATATTGATTTTCTTTTAGTTTTTTTAAATTTATTTGATTTCTTTGGCTTTCTTTACTGGGGTTACCATTTCAACTTTTGTTTCATTTTCTTAAAATTAATTTTAAAATAATTTTTGCGGGTATTACCATCTTGTTTTTTTGTAGGTTTTCTTAAAATTTATTTTTACTGGGGTTAACATATTGTTTTTTGGTGTTCTTAGGTGATTTTTTTTATTGGTGTGACCATTAAAATTCTTTTTTTTATTGTTCAAAATTAATTTGAATACTATTTTTTTCTGGTGTTACCATACTTTTTTATTGCTAATTTTGTTTGATATTGGATTTAGTTGAGGTTGAGAATTAGAGGTTCTCCTTAAGTTTTTGTTAGTATTGATCGTTCTAACTTTTTTTTATTTATATTTTAATTGGGCATAGTTGTCATCGTTGGTTGATTCAGTTCTACGGTGGTTTTGGTTTTCAACGGGTTTAAATAAAATTTTGTTGTAGTTTTCTTTTGGGAATACTTGTCTTTGGTCAGGATGGATATAAATAGGCTTTCCAAAGAAGAACTTGTTTATGAGTTGCGGGCTAGAGGCCTGAAGGAAGGAACTAAGGTCGATGAAATGAGGATGACGCTTAGGGCAAGTCGTTTGTTGGACAGAACAGGGTCAATTTCTGCGGATAGTCCTCACTATCCGTATTCTTTTGAGGAGGATGCTAATGCGGTAAAGGCAAAAATTTTGGAAATTAAGGAACTTTTGAAAGTTCCGCCTAAGAATCCAAAGTCTTCGGAGTATCTTAAGGTTTTGACCAAAATTGAATGGGCTTTAGGTAGGATATCGAGGGCTAGGGCTGAGTCGTCAGAGGAAGTCAACGAGGTTGCTGATTTGAAGGGTGAAATTTTAATTTTAATGGCGAAATTGTCAACAGAAGAGGAGGTGATAGAACCTCAAGAAAAAACACGATCATCAATGTCGACAGCAGACTTGGGTGCGTTACCAGCTGCAACGGTCGGCCAACGTGCGAGCTCTAGTGGGTTCCAACTACAGGGTGATATACCCTGTGACCGGTTCCCCGAGCGACTGGACAAATGGAACGTGAAGTTCACAGGTGAGCATTGCGGCTCATCGGTGAACTCTTTCATCGAAAGAGTAGAGGAAATGAGGGAAGCACGCGGAGTTTCGGAAGCTAGGGTTTTCACATCAGCGGTGGACTTATTTGGTGGGAAGGCACTTTTATGGTTTAGGTCGATTAGGGACACAATTTCTACTTGGAAAGAGTTGGTTAGGGAGTTGAAGTTGGAGTTTTTGCCCTCCAACTATGATGATCTTTTGCTGGATGAGGTTAGGCGTCGTACCCAAGGTTGTGATGAGTCGATGGGGATGTACATCGCTCTCATGCAGACCTTGTTCAAGCGTTTTACGGAACCTCTAAGTGAGAATAGAAAATTATCTATTCTCATGAAGAACATAACGCCTTTCTATCAGACTCAGTTAGGATTGGCTGATATCAAATCAGTCAATGAGCTGGTAGCTTTAGGTAGAAGGCTGGAGACGATTCGAAGTAATGTCGAATCGTTTGTCCCTCCTCCTTCAGGTCGCAATAGGCAAACCTTGGAACCTGATGTTGCATATGTTGGACCCATTCAGGCGGCAACGGTGGCAGTTAATCCTTTTTCTAAACCTAGTAGGGCTCTTCGTTGTTTTAAGTGTAATAAAGAAGGTCACCTTGCCAATACTTGTTCCGCTCCTAGGCGCTGTTATGGCTGTGGGGCAGAAAATACAATTAAGCGAAATTGTAGACGCTGCTCGTCGGGAAACGGGCAACGGTCTCTTGGGCCAGCAGGGCAAGAGCGCCGGCATCAAAATTAGGGAGGTTGCCTGCTGACAACCAGCTGGCAAATCAAATTAAAATAGGTTTCACATTGGAGACAAGTGGGGGCGACAGTCGTCCTTACTTGAGCATTAACATTTATGGCTTTAGGTTTTTAGGACTTTTAGATTCAGGAGCATCTAGTACTATCATATGTAGGGACGTTTGGAAGGTCCTTAAGGACTTAGGGTTAAGTTTAGGGATAACCAATGTAAATCAAGTACATCTTGCAGATGGGACGGGTGTAGGAGTTTTAGGAGTAGTTAATCTTCCAATAGTTGTTGAGGATAGGTCAGTTTTAATAGAGTGTTTAGTCATACCTTCGCTTCCCCATACGTTGATATTAGGTGCAGACTTTTGGGCACTCTCGGGAATAGTCCCGGATCTTAGGTCACGTATGTGGAACTTCTCGAGCCAGGTAGAATTAGCTACAATTGGAACGACTGCTATTGTGGAAGAGTCGGATTTGATTGAGGAGCAGAAGATTAGGTTAAACACACTAATTGAGGATCTATTCAAAAACATGCCAGAAGGACTAGGAGTTACTAGTAGAGTAGAACATGTCATTAGGACAACTTCAGATCCCATCAAGCAGAGGTATTATCCGGTTTCGCCTGCAATGCAGGCACACATAGATAAATCTCTTAAGGAGATGTTAGACGAGGATGTGATTGAGAAATCAAATAGCCCTTGGGCTTCTCCCATAGTTTTGATTAGAAAGAAGGATGATACCTTTAGGTTCTGTGTAGATTATAGGAAATTAAATCAGGTTACAGAGAGGGACGCTTATCCGCTTCCATTGATTTCAGCAATTTTGGATAAGCTAAGGAATGCTAGGTTTCTTACTTCGCTTGACATTAAGTCAGCTTATTGGCAAATCCCTATGGCCGAAGATTCTCGAAAGTTTACAGCTTTCACGGTCCCAGGTAGGGGTTTGTTTCAGTTCAAACGGATGCCTTTTGGGTTGCACAACGCCCCTGCAACTTGGCAAAGGTTCATCGACAGTGTTTTAGGACCAGAGTTGGAGCCATTCGTTTTCGTGTATCTGGATGATATTATTATTGTCACGGATACATTCGATAAACATTTAGAAATTCTTAACGAAGTTTTAAAGAGAATATGTGGAGCAGGATTAAAAATAGGTAGAGATAAATGTAACTTTTGTAGGCCATCCCTTAAATTTTTAGGTTATGTCGTCGATAGGAACGGGTTACATGTTGACCCAGAAAAGGTAGAGAGTATGGTTAGGATTCCTGCACCTAAAAATGTTAAAGAGGTTAGGAGTTTTGTAGGGACTGTTTCGTGGTACAGACGCTTCGTACCAAACTTTGCAACTATTGTTAGGCCTTTAACCGATTTGCTGAAAAAAAGCAAAAAGTTTTTATGGACTCAAGAATGTGAAGACTCATTTAGGAAAGCGAAAGAATATTTAATCACGGCTCCAATTTTAACTTGTCCCGATTTCAATCTTCCATTCGTTGTCCAAACTGATGCGTCGGATTACGGTATCGGGGCCGTACTTACCCAAACGTTTGAGGACGGTGAAAAGGTGATTTGCTATTTGAGTAGGTCTTTAAATAGGAGTGAAAGGAATTATTCAACTACTGAGAAGGAATGTTAAGGAGTCTTGTGGGCGGTTGAGAAGTTGAGACCGTATCTCGAGGGTGTTAGGTTTACGGTGATTACAGATCATTACTCACTAGTGTGGTTGAGTAATCTCAAGGATCCACAAGGAAGATTAGCACGCTGGGCAGTGCGGCTTCAGCAGTTCGATTTTAAGATAGTTTATCGCAAGGGAAAAGATCATGTCGTTCCCGACATGTTATCTCGAGGAGTGCCAGTAGTGGCTGGTATCTCGGATGAGGATTTAGACCCTTGGGTAGTAAAAATGATCTCAGCAGTTGAGTTAAATCCGTTAGATTATCCAAATTGGAGAGTAGTGTGGTAGATTATTCAAGTTTGTCAGATCGACACATGTAGTAGTGCATGAAAGTAATGAGGAATGGAAGTTAGTAGTAGGGAAAAAGGATAGGTTAAATATTTTGAAGGAATGTCATGATAGTCCATTAGCAGGGCATATGGGGGTAAGAAAAACATTTGCTAGAGTAGGGGCTAAATATTATTGGCCGAAAATGAGGAAGGATGTAACAAATTATGTTAGGAATTGTAGAACCTGTCAACAAGTGAAACCAGTTAACGATAAGCCAGCCGGTCTTATGACGGAACGAATAGGGGTTTCTTCTCCGTGGGAGATAATTAGTGTGGACTTAGTGGGTCCATTATCCAAGTCAAATAGGGGTTATATGTACATACTTACCGTCGTAGATTATCTTACAAAATTTCCATTATTATTTGCATTGAGGTCTGCAACTGCAAAGGCAGTATGTAAGGAGTTAGAGGACAATGTGTTCTTACTATTTGGTGTTCCAAAGGTTGTCATTTGTGACAACGGGCCGCAATTTAAAAGTAGGGAACTTAGGGTACTTTGTGAGGAATATTCATCCAAAATTAGGTTTACCCCACACTACCATCCTCAGGCTAACCCCGCGGAGAGAATAAACCAAATTATTAAAACTACTTTGAGAGCGTATGTTTCGGAGAATCACAGAGTTTGGGATTCTCAATTAGCTAAAGTAGCTTGTGCTATACGCACTTCTCAGCATGAGGTATTAGGAGTTTCGCCGTATTATGCAAATTTCGGCAAAGAAATGTCAACCAGTGGTAGAGAGAAACCAAAACTTAGTGATCAGGATTTAGACAAGAACAATAGTTTAGTATCACAAAAAAATATAGGAGAAAGGTTTAAGCAACTTAGGGCGGACATAGCTGTCAAACTTCGAACAGCGTCCAAGAAGTCGGCGGAAACATACAATCTCAGGAGGAGAGATATTCAATATCTCCCAAATGATGTTGTTTGGCGTAGAAATTTCGACTTGTCGAATGCGGCAAACTACTACGCAGCTAAGTTAGCCCCAAAATATGTTGGACCATTTAAAATCCGAAAACGCTTATCTCCTTGGACGTATGTCCTTGAAGATAGCAACGGTAAAGATCGTGGCACTTGGCACACGAAAGACCTTAAACCTTTTAACTCTCTGGCAGAAAATGATTAAGTCCCAAATAAATAATTAACTTGACATTTTATTTTTTTTTTTTCTGTCCGTAATAATTCACATTCATCTCATTTCTTTTTGTTTAATTTTGTTTAATGGTTGGAAATCTGCCAGAGCATGTTAGTAATTGAAATTAACTGTAATTTGCAAGTTGTTTGTGTTATGAACAAACACCCTTTCAAGGAGGAAAGGGTGGGATTTGTTGCGTTATAAATAAACACAACAAGTTCTTTTAATATTTAATTTTAATTATATTAAAATGATGCATTTTGCATCCACCTTGGTTGTTTACTTTGTTCGTTTTGACAAATGTCACACCCTTCTACACGAGGATGAGAGAGAGCGGGACGGCCATAGTCCTTCTGACCATGGTTCTCTCTGTCATTTTCGTGAGGAAAAAATAATACCAAACTTAGTTTCAGGTACCAAAAGAGGAATGGTTTCCATAGAAGTGAAACCAAACCAGACGGACGGTCTGGTGAATGGATGCAGAAAAGTTGCATGAGAAGTCACTCCGAATGGAGAATGGCCAAGGCCCAACCTAAAATTTTAATGATATGAGAGTTAATAATTTGTATAAAATTATACTTTTACTTAAATTTTGCTCAAATTATTAAATTGTACCTTAAATTAATGTAACTTAAACTTTGTTAATGGACGTATGGACTTTTAAGTTTCCAAAAACTTAGTTCAAGACCAGTTCTAGTTAAAGTATAGTTACAGATCCCGAACGTGCCATCATTTTTCCTTCTTTTTCTTTTGTTTAAAATTGAGAGTAAAGTTTTATGATTGCATTCAAGAAGTATTATGTTTTTCGCAACTTTTGTGTTTCTCAACTTTTGTCGAGGTGGAAAATGGGGGTGGCTGAATGCAGCTTCTGGAATCGTCGTGACCTGGAAGTGAATCCAGCGGGCGGCGAATTCCAGAATGACTTGCATTTAGCTGTGAGAGAAGAGCGAGTAAGCGGGATCGCGAGAATCTCATCACAAGTTGAGATCAACAAGCCGATCTCCGATTGGCTGTTGATGATGTGAATTGAGATCCGCCACTCCACATTGGCTGAAAGCTCAAAATGGCGGGAGTTAGGAAGGATGAGACTTGTCAGATCGAAGAATCTGGAAGGCAATTCTTTTCGAATAGTCGAAGTGGATAGACAGGTGTGAGAAACATAGGAAGAAAGCGAAAAAGATAAAGTGAAACGAAATTGTTGAGTTTAAAAAAAAAAAAAAAAGGAAGTTGATTTGTTTGTGAAGAAAGGAAAAAGTGAGGAAAAATTAAAGGAAGGAAGGATAAGAAGCGTTCGAGATTTGTAGCTGCAAAAAAAAAAAAAGATAAGTAAAATTTTTGATAACTTTTGTATATCATTTCTTGGTGAAATATAGACCTTAACGGTCCATCGTCCATTTTTGCTATAACCTTTGTAATAATCATACTTGATGAAAAGATCCTGAGTTTTCATCCTGCTTGTAAGGTTTCTCAGGCACCTTCAAATAAAACAAAAATTAACTTTCGATAAAACTATATTTGTTGTCTTTCTTTTTTTTTTCTTCTTGGTTGAATTTTCTTCGTTCTCTTTGTTCCTTAGGTAAAGGTTTGCAATTTCCTTTTTTTGTTTTATTTCAGGAAAAAATTGCTGGCGCCCTTTTCTTACTAAACGTAAGAACGCCCTGTGGCAATCTCAATTAAAATATATTTTTCTGATATCAAAGTGATATCAAAATAAATCGCGAGCAACTTAATTAATCGACCCTTCGATTAATTAAATTGTGCATTGAACCCACCCCTTACTGAGCTGTTGTGGTGGCAGCACTTAACCTGCTGCGTGTTGCAATTTTTGCCCGTTCGCTTCGTCGCCGCTGTTCTTTGACAGATCGGCAAATTCGTGCACATTGCATTTCCGATATCGCGGCTGAAATTTTATTAAGTGTTTTCTTTTCGTTTGTTTTTTTTTATTTCTTTTAATTTCATTTTTGATTTCGTTTTTTTTTTAAATTTGATCCTATCAAAAAAAATAATTACCGGCTAGGAAAATTGCAACAATATATAAATACGACAATCCTTAAGTGTTAATATTTGGCGATTAAAAGTGGGCCATCTAGTTATTTTTCCAATACGCATCCTGGAAAGTACTGCCGGCAGGACACCGAGGGACGTCGTGAAAAAGAGTAAGTTGTGTCAATTGAATTTTTTTTCTTTTAAAATATAAATTTAATATATATGTATATCTATAAAGTACACACAAAGTGATTAAAGGAAGGAAATATTTACACTTTGGTACTCCGGATTATATCCATCCAATTATCCTTTTGTTTTTGAATTTCATTTTTTTTGCCGCTTTTATTTTTTCTGTACCAAGTGGTACACTTTTTACACTCCGGGACAGTTAAATATAGCCATTTGTTTTATTTAAAAGATAGATTGCATTGAAATGAAATAGTTTGAATTCTTTTATTGAATTTTCTTCTTGCTTTCTTCTTTTAAATTTAAAGTAATTTTTTTTTAGAATAACTTTTAATGAATTTTATAATAAAATAGCTTTATATATATAAAAAAAAATAAAAAAAATCCAAATTTATTGGAATACCTTTTTTTTTGTTTGAAGTGAAGAATTGAATTTACGATGGTGTTCTAAACCTACAAAGAGGTGTGTGAAGGTTCGGCTGAGCCGACGATGAAGGGAGGGAAAACGAAGTACGGTTAGACAACTACTTGACAAACGTAACGCCTACAAAACTGACTATACTTACCTTACGCTGACTTTATACTTACCTTGTACTGACTTAATACGTACTTACTATTACTTTTACTGATTACACTTACCTTTACCGATGATACCTATTTACACTTACAATCTACTTACCTTATCGACTCTACCTACTCTACTGCTACGATACTTACCTTGACATGACTTGACCTAGACAATAGTGGAATTTGTGACTGGAAGTTAACGCTAGGGGCTATCTCCAAAATATTGGCCAAGGAAATAGCGATGGTTGTATCCTCGATACAAGGGTGGGCAGGCCAACTTTTGCCAACAACACCAGGCAAGGCCTTTGATGACTTGGCGAACCACTGTGTTGGTGCGACGGTGGGGCCGATGTGTATTATTGGTGGACAAAAAAAAATTAAAAAATATTTTTTTTAGGTTTAGTTAGATATAGTATTAAGGAATTATATCCCATCGATATAAATAATAGATTTTAAGGGTTTAGTTTTTAGATGGGGAGTTTTAGGTTAAGCAAATAAATATTTTTTTTGGTCCATCAAAGAATATTACTTAAGCTTCACCCTTACACCAATGCAGTGGCACAGGTAACTAAGTTTGTGCGATTCCTTCATATTTCCTTTTTTTAACACCATATTTCTACACCTTTTCCACTATTCCTATCCTCATCCTTTAACTCCGGCATGTTTTATTTTGTTTGCTGAGTGGGAGGAGTTTTGGAAGAGGGCAAGAACCGCCCCAATCTGACGAGCTTAGCCGAGCTAGAGCAAGCATGCCACAGCCCTTTTCCAACTCCTAAAGACATATGCCCGTGATACCCTTGACTCGCAACAATGGCGCCCAACGCAACGAACGGCTTTCAGATTGATTGGGACTCCAAGGAAATGATTTTTCTTCTAAGATCATTCCCTTGGACTCACAACAATCTTCCTTTTAAACTTTTTTCACAATTTTTTTAGTTTACCTTTCCCATCCTTTTAGCACAAGCTTGGAGACTGCATAGGCTCTTTGCTTAGCGATAGATGGAGTTCGGCTGTCCAATCTAGCAGGTCTAGAACCAGTAGATTTTTGTGAGGTAGAAAAAAATCTTTCGCAAGGCAGAGAGCGGAGTAGGGTGGAAAGGCAACTCACTCACCGCTATCCATACAGTTAGGCACGGCCAGGCGTATAGAGTGGCGTGAGTGGGGTGTTTTGAAATTCTGCTCGTGTGGAGGGTTGTCCCTGTTTCCTAGCCAGCCACCTTTCAGGTTTATCATCAGAAAGCTCGATGTGGCAGGAAAACTAGTGACAGCCTGAAACACTCGTCAAGTCTCAGAGGCCCCAGTCACAAAGAAAACTGACTTTTGACATTTGACAAATACTCAGAACTTACGAAGACTATACGCAACTTAACTTAACAGAACGTTACGAAGGACTAGTGACAGACTGCTTTGACCTCTCGTATAACCCCCTTTTCACATTCGTTTTGGATACTCAGTTGGGACTTCACACACCTCAACATGAATATTGAAAGAACCGAAAATTTAAATAAGTTTTTTAATCCTTTTTTTAGTTTTTTTTACAACTTTTTTATCATTGTTTTTATTATTATTAATTTTTTTTACCGATTTCTTTTATTTTTGAATTTTTGCTTTTCTTTTAGTTTTTTTAATTTTTTTAAACCATTTTATTTTTACTATATTGCTTTTATTAGTTTTAGTTAACATTTTTGGGAACTTAGGGTACTTTGTGAGGAATATTCATCCAAAATTAGGTTTACCCCACACTACCATCCTCAGGCTAACCCCGCGGAGAGAATAAACCAAATTATTAAAACTACTTTGAGAGCGTATGTTTCGGAGAATCACAGAGTTTGGGATTCTCAATTAGCTAAAGTAGCTTGTGCTATACGCACTTCTCAGCATGAGGTATTAGGAGTTTCGCCGTATTATGCAAATTTCGGCAAAGAAATGTCAACCAGTGGTAGAGAGAAACCAAAACTTAGTGATCAGGATTTAGACAAGAACAATAGTTTAGTATCACAAAAAAATATAGGAGAAAGGTTTAAGCAACTTAGGGCGGACATAGCTGTCAAACTTCGAACAGCGTCCAAGAAGTCGGCGGAAACATACAATCTCAGGAGGAGAGATATTCAATATCTCCCAAATGATGTTGTTTGGCGTAGAAATTTCGACTTGTCGAATGCGGCAAACTACTACGCAGCTAAGTTAGCCCCAAAGTATGTTGGACCATTTAAAATCCGAAAACGCTTATCTCCTTGGACGTATGTCCTTGAAGATAGCAACGGTAAAGATCGTGGCACTTGGCACACGAAAGACCTTAAACCTTTTAACTCTCTGGCAGAAAATGATTAAGTCCCAAATAAATAATTAACTTGACATTTTATTTTTTTTTTTTTCTGTCCGTAATAATTCACATTCATCTCATTTCTTTTTGTTTAATTTTGTTTAATGGTTGGAAATCTGCCAGAGCATGTTAGTAATTGAAATTAACTGTAATTTGCAAGTTGTTTGTGTTATGAACAAACACCCTTTCAAGGAGGAAAGGGTGGGATTTGTTGCGTTATAAATAAACACAACAAGTTCTTTTAATATTTAATTTTAATTATATTAAAATGATGCATTTTGCATCCACCTTGGTTGTTTACTTTGTTCGTTTTGACAAATGTCACACCCTTCTACACGAGGATGAGAGAGAGCGGGACGGCCATAGTCCTTCTGACCATGGTTCTCTCTGTCATTTTCGTGAGGAAAAAATAATACCAAACTTAGTTTCAGGTACCAAAAGAGGAATGGTTTCCATAGAAGTGAAACCAAACCAGACGGACGGTCTGGTGAATGGATGCAGAAAAGTTGCATGAGAAGTCACTCCGAATGGAGAATGGCCAAGGCCCAACCTAAAATTTTAATGATATGAGAGTTAATAATTTGTATAAAATTATACTTTTACTTAAATTTTGCTCAAATTATTAAATTGTACCTTAAATTAATGTAACTTAAACTTTGTTAATGGACGTATGGACTTTTAAGTTTCCAAAAACTTAGTTCAAGACCAGTTCTAGTTAAAGTATAGTTACAGATCCCGAACGTGCCATCATTTTTCCTTCTTTTTCTTTTGTTTAAAATTGAGAGTAAAGTTTTATGATTGCATTCAAGAAGTATTATGTTTTTCGCAACTTTTGTGTTTCTCAACTTTTGTCGAGGTGGAAAATGGGGGTGGCTGAATGCAGCTTCTGGAATCGTCGTGACCTGGAAGTGAATCCAGCGGGCGGCGAATTCCAGAATGACTTGCATTTAGCTGTGAGAGAAGAGCGAGTAAGCGGGATCGCGAGAATCTCATCACAAGTTGAGATCAACAAGCCGATCTCCGATTGGCTGTTGATGATGTGAATTGAGATCCGCCACTCCACATTGGCTGAAAGCTCAAAATGGCGGGAGTTAGGAAGGATGAGACTTGTCAGATCGAAGAATCTGGAAGGCAATTCTTTTCGAATAGTCGAAGTGGATAGACAGGTGTGAGAAACATAGGAAGAAAGCGAAAAAGATAAAGTGAAACGAAATTGTTGAGTTTAAAAAAAAAAAAAAAAAGGAAGTTGATTTGTTTGTGAAGAAAGGAAAAAGTGAGGAAAAATTAAAGGAAGGAAGGATAAGAAGCGTTCGAGATTTGTAGCTGCAAAAAAAAAAAAGATAAGTAAAATTTTTGATAACTTTTGTATAGTTCTTGAGAACCCCAATTTCTTGGTGAAATATAGACCTTAACGGTCCATCGTCCATTTTTGCTATAACCTTTGTAATAATCATACTTGATGAAAAGATCCTGAGTTTTCATCCTGCTTGTAAGGTTTCTCAGGCACCTTCAAATAAAACAAAAATTAACTTTCGATAAAACTATATTTGTTGTCTTTCTTTTTTTTTTCTTCTTGGTTGAATTTTCTTCGTTCTCTTTGTTCCTTAGGTAAAGGTTTGCAATTTCCTTTTTTTGTTTTATTTCAGGAAAAAATTGCTGGCGCCCTTTTCTTACTATACGTAAGAACGCCCTGTGGCAATCTCAATTAAAA
Organism: Eupeodes latifasciatus; assembly: GCA_920104205.1. Lineage (NCBI taxonomy): Eukaryota > Metazoa > Arthropoda > Insecta > Diptera > Syrphidae > Eupeodes > Eupeodes latifasciatus. The sequence continues at coordinate 107,801,079 of OV049926.1, read as the reverse complement.
TATATTTTTCTGATATCAAAGTGATATCAAAATAAATCGCGAGCAACTTAATTAATCGACCCTTCGATTAATTAAATTGTGCATTGAACCCACCCCTTACTGAGCTGTTGTGGTGGCAGCACTTAACCTGCTGCGTGTTGCAATTTTTGCCCGTTCGCTTCGTCGCCGCTGTTCTTTGACAGATCGGCAAATTCGTGCACATTGCATTTCCGATATCGCGGCTGAAATTTTATTAAGTGTTTTCTTTTCGTTTGTTTTTTTTTATTTCTTTTAATTTCATTTTTGATTTCGTTTTTTTTTAAATTTGATCCTATCAAAAAAAATAATTACCGGCTAGGAAAATTGCAACAATATATAAATACGACAATCCTTAAGTGTTAATATTTGGCGATTAAAAGTGGGCCATCTAGTTATTTTTCCAATACGCATCCTGGAAAGTACTGCCGGCAGGACACCGAGGGACGTCGTGAAAAAGAGTAAGTTGTGTCAATTGAATTTTTTTTCTTTTAAAATATAAATTTAATATATATGTATATCTATAAAGTACACACAAAGTGATTAAAGGAAGGAAATATTTACACTTTGGTACTCCGGATTATATCCATCCAATTATCCTTTTGTTTTTGAATTTCATTTTTTTTGCCGCTTTTCTTTTTTCTGTACCAAGTGGTACACTTTTTACACTCCGGGACAGTTAAATATAGCCATTTGTTTTATTTAAAAGATAGATTGCATTGAAATGAAATAGTTTGAATTCTTTTATTGAATTTTCTTCTTGCTTTCTTCTTTTAAATTTAAAGTAATTTTTTTTTAGAATAACTTTTAATGAATTTTATAATAAAATAGCTTTATATATATAAAAAAAAATAAAAAAAATCCAAATTTATTGGAATACCTTTTTTTTTTGTTTGAAGTGAAGAATTGAATTTACGATGGTGTTCTAAACCTACAAAGAGGTGTGTGAAGGTTCGGCTGAGCCGACGATGAAGGGAGGGAAAACGAAGTACGGTTAGACAACTACTTGACAAACGTAACGCCTACAAAACTGACTATACTTACCTTACGCTGACTTTATACTTACCTTGTACTGACTTAATACGTACTTACTATTACTTTTACTGATTACACTTACCTTTACCGATGATACCTATTTACACTTACAATCTACTTACCTTATCGACTCTACCTACTCTACTGCTACGATACTTACCTTGACATGACTTGACCTAGACAATAGTGGAATTTGTGACTGGAAGTTAACGCTAGGGGCTATCTCCAAAATACTGGCCAAGGAAATAGCGATGGTTGTATCCTCGATACAAGGGTGGGCAGGCCAACTTTTGCCAACAACACCAGGCAAGGCCTTTGATGACTTGGCGAACCACTGTGTTGGTGCGACGGTGGGGCCGATGTGTATTATTGGTGGACAAAAAAAAATTAAAAAATATTTTTTTTAGGTTTAGTTAGATATAGTATTAAGGAATTATATCCCATCGATATAAATAATAGATTTTAAGGGTTTAGTTTTTAGATGGGGAGTTTTAGGTTAAGCAAATAAATATTTTTTTTGGTCCATCAAAGAATATTACTTAAGCTTCACCCTTACACCAATGCAGTGGCACAGGTAACTAAGTTTGTGCTATTCCTTCATATTTCCTTTTTTTAACACCATATTTCTACACCTTTTCCACTATTCCTATCCTCATCCTTTAACTCCGGCATGTTTTATTTTGTTTGCTGAGTGGGAGGAGTTTTGGAAGAGGGCAAGAACCGCCCCAATCTGACGAGCTTAGCCGAGCTAGAGCAAGCATGCCACAGCCCTTTTCCAACTCCTAAAGACATATGCCCGTGATACCCTTGACTCGCAACAATGGCGCCCAACGCAACGAACGGCTTTCAGATTGATTGGGACTCCAAGGAAATGATTTTTCTTCTAAGATCATTCCCTTAGACTCACAACAATCTTCCTTTTAAACTTTTTTCACAATTTTTTTAGTTTACCTTTCCCATCCTTTTAGCACAAGCTTGGAGACTGCATAGGCTCTTTGCTTAGCGATAGATGGAGTTCGGCTGTCCAATCTAGCAGGTCTAGAACCAGTAGATTTTTGTGAGGTAGAAAAAAATCTTTCGCAAGGCAGAGAGCGGAGTAGGGTGGAAAGGCAACTCACTCACCGCTATCCATACAGTTAGGCACGGCCAGGCGTATAGAGTGGCGTGAGTGGGGTGTTTTGAAATTCTGCTCGTGTGGAGGGTTGTCCCTGTTTCCTAGCCAGCCACCTTTCAGGTTTATCATCAGAAAGCTCGATGTGGCAGGAAAACTAGTGACAGCCTGAAACACTCGTCAAGTCTCAGAGGCCCCAGTCACAAAGAAAACTGACTTTTGACATTTGACAAATACTCAGAACTTACGAAGACTATACGCAACTTAACTTAACAGAACGTTACGAAGGACTAGTGACAGACTGCTTTGACCTCTCGTATAACCCCCTTTTCACATTCGTTTTGGATACTCAGTTGGGACTTCACACACCTCAACATGAATATTGAAAGAACCGAAAATTTAAATAAGTTTTTTAATCCTTTTTTTAGTTTTTTTTACAACTTTTTTATCATTGTTTTTATTATTATTAATTTTTTTTACCGATTTCTTTTATTTTTGAATTTTTGCTTTTCTTTTAGTTTTTTTAATTTTTTTAAACCATTTTATTTTTACTATATTGCTTTTATTAGTTTTAGTTAACATTTTTGAATTTTGATATTTAAAAATTTTTTTTTGGATTTAAATTTTTGAAATATTTTTTAATTCTTTATTCAAAAGTGATCATACTTTTACTACTTTCGACCTTTTTTTTTTTTTGAAATTTTTTGTTGTCGAATTCATTTTTATTTTTTTTATTTATTTTTTTTTGTTTCTTTCAACCATATTATATATTTTTTTTTTGAATTTTGAAATTTTAATTTTTGATTTCGATTAGAAGTTTTTTTTTTCTGTTATATTTTTTTTTCTTGTTGTTGATTTTTGAAAAAAAAAGACAACATGAAGAAAAAAACTGGTACAGTTAAAAAGAGTACTTCAGCACTACAAGAGCAGGAAGAGAGCGATAGGCCAGCGACAACCCGTGCCATGTCAGCTCAGAGCCCTCAGGTCCGATTAGGTGATCCTTCTGGTTCTGAAGTTAACCGATCCTTGTCTAATCCGTTTAATGGAATGGTCGAAGAGGGGGAATGAATCAGAAGAGGAATTGGGTGAAGGGGCAGTAGGAATATCTAGAGGATTAGGTCAGGAAACTGCTCCAGAAGACAATGGAGATGAACATGAAGGAGAACAACAAGAGACTAGGGAAAGTATAGACAGAATGACACAAGAACTGGAACGAGAACGCTTACTACTAACACAAAAAGACCTAGACTTACATGACAAGGAAGAGAACGAAATGACTAGTGTGGGAAGTACGAGAGGGGAATGCTTGAAAAATGCCATAGATTATGCTGTTTCTCGCTCAATTTATGAGACACATAGCAAGACCATGGCGTTGCTCACAGAGCAGGCCAGAAGTCTGAAATTGTTGCAAGGCATGGTACAGGCTGTCACGGGTAGCATGGCAACCATGAGTGAAAGGTTAAATGTGGTGGAAAAATCTACCTTAACTCTACATGCCATACAAGAACAACAAAGAAAAAGTCAAGTGACTGATCCGGATGTCAGTCAGGCAAGGGTCCCTTCAACATTGTCGACAAATAGAATTTGCCATAAGGATCCGCCTTGTAATAACCACAATAACCAGGGAAAGAAGGTGGATATCCATAAGTGGGGGATAAAGTTCGATGGAACCTCCAAAAATATGACGGTGGAGAGTTTCATTTTTAGGATTGAGACTCTGCAAAGTAAGAATGGAGTCACCAATGATCAGGTCTTCGCCAATTTCCACCATTTGGTGACTGGAACTGCCGAAAGATGGTATTGGCAGTTCCTGGAAGAGAGACAAGGAGATGAGTTTCTTAACTTCTATGACTTGAAATCGGAATTGCTAAGACAATTCCGAAATAGTAAAAGAGATGAGGAGATACTTAGGGAAATAATGGACAGGCGACAGCAACCGAACGAAACATTTGACGAATTTTACGAAGACGTTAGGGGACTGACCTTACAAATGAGAAATCGTCCAAAAGAGAAAGATTTAGTTTCGATGGTCAGACAAAATCTCAAGGACAAGGTAGCGACGCTGATCTTCGGATGTCCTATTAAGGATATCCGAGATCTAAGAGAAGAGTGCCGACGGGCAGAAAAACATCTGATGACTAGAGATTTTAAAGCAAAGAAGATAAGTGCAATAGAAGACCATGACGTAGTACGGACATTACGTGACTGACTCTGAAGACGAACAAGAAACACATATTTCTGCTGTACAGTACAACCGTACGGACAGACTTACTACGAACGCAAAGACGGACAAACGAAATTTGACCTTCAAAAGCAATGACAGAGACAGAAAGACTGACAATACGAAAGACAAGAACGCAAACTCTTGCGCCTCGACTTTCCATGCACTCACGTGCTTTAGCTGTGGTCAAGGAAATCTTTCTTTTAAGTGTGCCTCATGTCAGGGAAACATGAAGGTCGGAAATGCACCCGGGTTCGCTCCCCCGACAAATGTATCCCAAACGGAGAAATTGAACCCGGAAAAGTAAAAATTTTAAAACGCGAAAAAAAACAAGTAAACAATAAAAATAAAAAAACTGTGCAATATAAAACTTTACATGAACGCATGGTAGAATACGACGAAGCAAGAAAGCGGATTTTCAATTCAGAAATCTCATTTGACGAAACTAGTAGTAGAAATTTTAGAAAAATATCTAGGCTTAGGGAAAAATGTGCTATGTTTAGAAGAACGAAATCGAAAATTGAAGCGACGGTCTTAACGGTCTCTAATGACAACAGGCCTTATGCCAATGTCACAATCAACGGCGAAGAGATGACCGGACTACTTGACAGTGGAGCATCAGTAAGTTGCATGGGAAGAGGGGCTATAGAGTTCGTACAGAAACACAACATACGTATGACTCGAATTACAGTTGACATCAAAACAGCGGACGGACAAAACCAACACATGCATGGACGATTTACGACCAAAGTCACATGGGGCGGCATCACCCAAGAGATGGAGCTGTATGTCGTTCCCAGTTTGACACAACAGCTCTACCTGGGGGTAGATTTCTGGAGGACGTTCAAGGTCGCTCCAAACGTCATCAGCGCGTTAGACATTCCATCGCCGACGGGAGGGCAAGAGTCTGATCCTATGCGTCAGCTTACTGCATCACAAACTGAAGAACTCGAGCGCGTCAAGCTTACATTCCCTTCCTTTGCGACAATGGGATTGGGTAAAACCCATGTTGAGGAACATGTCATTGAGATGGAAGACGACACCATTCCCATCAAACAGCGACATTATCCAATCTCACCTGTCGTGCAGAAGTTGATGTATGCTGAGCTCGATCGCATGCTGGAATTGGGTGTGATCGAAGAGAGCAACAGCGCTTACAGTTCTCCAGTTGTGTTGGTACGTAAGCCAGGCAAAAACAGACTTTGGCTGGACTCGAGGAAAGTTAACGCGGCCACGAAGAAATTTGCCTACCCTCTGCCGCACATTGAAGGAATCCTAAGTCGACTTCACAACACGCACTACATATCGAGCATCGATTTGAAGGACGCCTTTTGGCAGATTCCTCTGGAGCTCAAATCAAGAGAGAAGACGGCTTTCACAGTCCCTGGACGACCGTTGTATCAATTCACGGTTATGCCGTTTGGATTGTGCAACGCCGCCCAGAGAATGTGTAAGTTGATGGACAAGGTCATTCCCGCTCGTTTGAGAGAGAGTGTCTTTGTCTATCTCGATGACCTTTTGATTTGCTCTCCAGACTTTGAAACCCACATGGGCGTTCTCAAAGAGGTGGCGAGATGTTTGCGTGAGGCGGGGTTGACAATCAATGTAGAGAAAAGCAAATTCTGTTATAAATAGATCAAGTACTTAGGCTATTTCGTCGGTGATGGATGTCTAAGAACGGATCCAGAGAAAGTTTCTGCAGTGAGGGATTTTCCTGTGCCAAAAACCCCTAAACAACTTCGTCGTTTCCTAGGGATGACGGGATGGTATAGACGCTTTATTCCAAATTTTGCGTCTATATCAGCCCCAATGACAGACTGTCTGAAGAAAGGGAAGGACTTTGTTATGACGAGCGAAGCCTTGACTGCTTTTGAGGACTTGAAAAAGACACTAGTGACCGCACCAATACTGATCAACCCAGACTTTTCACGACATTTTTACATACAATGCGACGCTTCAACTTCTGGCGTAGGGAGCGTTCTTTTCCAGATGGACGAAGAGAATAACGAACGACCCATAGCGTTCATGTCCCAGAAGCTTAATTCCGCTCAGCGAAATTACAGCGTTACGGAACTTGAATGCTATGCGGCCGTTTTGTCCGTAAAGAAGTTCCGAGCTTACATTGAAGGATTACCTTTTACCATAATAACTGACCACGCAAGCCTTAAGTGGCTGATGACACAGAAGGACTTGAGCGGTCGGCTAGCTCGGTGGAGTTTAAAGTTGCAAGGCTTTGACTTCACGATAGAGCACAGAAAGGGAATTCTCAATGTGGTCCCGGACACTCTCTCCAGAGTACATATGGATGAGATAGTAACCGAAATGCCAGAAGTTGATTTTAACTCACCATATTTTGCGTCAGAAGAATACGTTGAATTGAAGAAGACAATCAACGAAAACAAGAACAGACTACCGGACATTTGTATTTCGGACGGCTTCGTATATAAACGGACCGACAGACGAACTGGAGACCCTATTCAAGAGGACAGGGCCTGGAAACTCTGGGTACCGAAGGAGTTGTGTAGGGGCCTTTTGGCATCAGCGCATGATTCCTTCACTGCCGGTCATGGCGGAATACATAAAACTTTGGCCAAACTTCGGCAAAGGTATTTCTGGCCAAATATGACCAACGAAGTTAAAGAGTACATTAGTAACTGTGATATTTGTAAGTGCAATAAGCCCGTCAATACAATTTCAAGGCCGCCCATGGGACAACAGACAATTACCGAAAGACCTTTCCAACGTTTATACATAGACTTTTTAGGACCATACCCACGGACGAAGACAGGAAACACTCATATCTTTATTGCACTTGACCACTTTAGCAAGTACGTTTTTCTTAAACCCTTGAAACGAGCAACAGCAGCTGAGGTAGTAAAATATCTTGAGGTAGAAGTGTTCCACATGTTTGGTGTACCCGAATACATCCACTCTGACAACGGGAAACAATTCGTTTCAGAATTGTTTTGCTTTCTAAAAAAGTACGGTGTTAAACACGTTCGTACCGCCTTTTACTCGCCTCAGGCTAATGCCTCTGAACGAGTTAATCGGTCCGTCCTGACCAAAATTCGGTCCTACATCGGTAGTGACCAACGAAATTGGGACCTTCATGTAAGTAATACCTACAGCCTTTTCTTTGCGAAGTGTGTTACATGATGCTATAAAGTTCGAGCCATATTATGCCGTTTTTGGATCTCAAATGGTCCAAAACGGTGAGACATATGAGCTGCTTCGAAAACTTGATTTGATCAAGGATAGTGAAACCGAAATTTTAGAGAAAAGTGATAAACAAGCTATACTTCGAAAGAAAATTTTTGAAAATCTCAATCTAGCTCACCAAAGATCGACAAAAACGTACAATACAAGAAGTAGAGATATATCATACAAGGTTGGACAAATAGTTTACAGGAAAAATTTTAAACAAAGTAATAAAATAGACAAATACAACGCGAAACTAGTTCAAAAATATTTAAAGTCAATAGTTTTGAGAACAGTAGGTAATTCCCTTTATGAATTAGGGAATCTGAGAGGCGAAGTGGTAGGAGTTTACCATGCAAAAGATATCCACTCTTAATGACGCACTCAGCTGCTGTTGTTTCATTAGCGAACTGTGATATATATGTGATGTGGTGTTTATTTATTTATAGAGTTTATTTATTTATTTATTTATAGTTTATTTATTTATTTATAGAGTTTATTTATTTATTTTTAGTTTATTTATTTATTTATAGAGATTTTATTTATTTATACAGATTTTTAATTTATAGTTTCATTTTTTTTCATAGATTTTTACTTATTTATTTATTAATTCTGTGATAATACGTTAATTTTCCTTTTGAGCCTAAATCTTTTGTACCTGACTGTGTTATAAATTACAACATTGAGAGGTGAAGACTGTTTAGTAATGCACAAGAAAAAAGTTCTAACGTATTATACTTTCAATAAGTTATTGTTTGAAATAACTACTAAAGTTATGGCCAGACAAGAAATCGATAACTAGCTCAGGGAGTGGGACGTGCCACACGTTGAGAACGGCAAAAATTATTACTTCAAATCAATTTTATGTTTAATTTTCGGCCGACTTTCTTTTTACGAAAACATTTTTCTCACGACCACTCGCAAAATGTTTCGAGCCTGTTACGTGACCGATTCACACTACCCTAGAAAAATCTTTCCCACCCCACTGCCCAATTAGAGGCACCATAGCTTCAATACATGTTATTGATGTACCATATCCTTTAAATACGATTTAATTAAACACTTTATTCCACTTTTATTACACAAAATATTATAACAAAACTGAGCGCAAGCATTCGATGCGCGGTGTAACTCTGTGTTGTTTTGTTTTGTTTAAAGTTGGGTTGATTTTGTTGTTGTCCTCCGGTTATATGCTTTCTACACTGTATAGCCATCCCGATATTTATCCTAAAGAAAAAAAAATACCTGAAAAGAAAGAAAGAATAATATCTATAACTTATCAAAAAAAAAAAAAAAAAATAGGTACTTATCTTTCGTAGACAGTAGAAATGACAAAGTTTAAAGTCGTTGCATCTAATAGGTAGATGACAACGATGTTAGTTATGACAACCCTGAAAATAAAAGAAAGAAAATAAGGTAAATAAATGAAATAAAATAAATGTAGAAGCATCAAGGCGAAATTCTTACCCAGCAATGGCAATCCATGATGTTATAAAATAGGTATTGCCTGAGTTTTTTTTTGATAATCCTGTGCAGGCATGTTTGTTTGTTTTCGTTTATTGTTTTATTTATTAAAATGTATGGTTATTTATGTATAATATTTAGTTTTACTTATTTTATTTTTACTTTTTACGAAACCTACACGAGATGAAATATGTAAATTGAGTGCAATAATATAGTATTAGGTAGGTTTATTATTTATGGTAAAAAAATTATATTTAGTTCATATTTCATGTCATAATTTATTTCTTTTTGCTTTATTAAATACATTTTTATTTGGGTAGTGCAATATTAGTTATAAGTATTTGTTATATAAACACACATATGTATGTTTACAGAGAAACTTAATTATGTAAAGAAGCTGAGTAGGTATATTATTTGATGGGGATAGATATTGCTGACTGGGGAAACTAAACCCCTTATTCCAGTCTGCAAACTTATATTATGACATAGATTCTCTCAAATATAGGCCATAGAGCAACGACCATATAGGTGTTAGATAATTTGAATCTGACATGATTGTTTTATTTGAAAGCAATTACCATCAGCTGTAGCGATCACAGTGTAATCGGAAATTAAAAATTTAAACAAAATTCAAATCCATACAAAAAAAAAAAAAAAGAGTATATAGTTTTTTTGTTTCGTACAAAATTTTCTTTTTATTTAAAGAAAATTAAAATATTCTTAAATTCGGAAACTCAATAATAAAGGTAAAATTATTCAACGAATAAATGAAAATTTCATGTACAAAATGGTCAACTCTTTTTATATATAGAAAAACCAAGGAGAAAGACAAAAAGGTCATAGAAAGGTGACACTTGGTTGCACTGTCTGGGAAAAAAAAAAGAGAAAAAACTCCTGAAGGAGACATTGGTACGCGATCTTAATAGGCAGAGGTAAAAAGTCATAAGTTAAAAAAAAAAGAGTTAGTATCAGTTTTATGGATATCTCACCTTATTCCCAGGTTCATATCATTACGCTATAGTCTATAGTGTATAGACACTTTTCGAAGGCTTACCTATATATATATATATATATATACATATATATAAGCAAAAAATATATATACCGACCTATAGACCAGGATTTGATTTGAGCCTCTGTATTTTTTTTGGTTGTTCCTTGGTGGATTCTACCTTCTTCGACCGTACAGGCAATCGGATTGACAGACAGGAGAAGTTCATTCCAGAGCTTAAAGTGAATTCGAGGATCAAAAGTAGATAGGAAAAAAAAAAGATAGTGTGCTGACGAGAGAGAAACTAATTTTTTTTAATATTTTTTTTTTAACGGTCCCTTCTGGGCCGTCTTTTTTTGGTTTAAATTCTGTTTTTTTGTTAAAGAAAAAAAGAAGAAAAATTAATGAAGAAAGTGAAGTGAGGTAAAGTAAGAAAGAAAAGAAAAAAAGAATTATTAAAAGACAGGCAAGAATAAGTAGGTTCAAGAAAAAAAGTGTGAAGTGTTGAGTGTTTTGAATTTCCGGACTTTAAAATAGATATATATATATACGACAATCCTTAAGTGTTAATATTTGGCGATTAAAAGTGGGCCATCTAGTTATTTTTCCAATACGCATCCTGGAAAGTACTGGCGGCAGGACACCGAGGGACGTCGTGAAAAAGAGTAAGTTGTGTCAATTGAATTTTTTTTCTTTTAAAATATAAATTTAATATACATGTATATCTATAAAGTACACACAAAGTGATTAAAGGAAGGAAATATTTACACTCCGGTACTCCGGATTATATCCATCCAATTATCCTTTTGTTTTTGAATTTCATTTTTTTTGCCGCTTTTCTTTTTTCTGTACCAAGTGGAGTTCTAAATTTCTTTTTACACTCCGGGACAGTTAAATATAGCCATTTGTTTTATTTAAAAGATAGATTGCATTGAAATGAAATAGTTTGAATTCTTTTATTGAATTTTCTTCTTGCTTTCTTCTTTTAAATTTAAAGTAATTTTTTTTTAGAATAACTTTTAATGAATTTTATAATAAATTAGCTTTATATATATAAAAAAAAATAAAAAAAATCCAAATTTATTGGAATACCTTTTTTTTTTGTTTGAAGTGAAGAATTGAATTTACGATGGTGTTCTAAACCTACAAAGAGGTGTGTGAAGGTTCGGCTGAGCCGACGATGAAGGGAGGGAAAACGAAGTACGGTTAGACAACTACTTGACAAACGTAACGCCTACAAAACTGACTATACTTACCTTACGCTGACTTTATACTTACCTTGTACTGACTTAATACGTACTTACTATTACTTTTACTGATTACACTTACCTTTACCGATGATACCTATTTACACTTACAATCTCCTTACCTTATCGACTCTACCTACTCTACTGCTACGATACTTACCTTGACATGACTTGACCTAGACAATAGTGGAATTTGTGACTGGAAGTTAACGCTAGGGGCTATCTCCAAAATACTGGCCAAGGAAATAGCGATGGTTGTATCCTCGATACAAGGGTGGGCAGGCCAACTTTTGCCAACAACACCAGGCAAGGCCTTTGATGACTTGGCGAACCACTGTGTTGGTGCGACGGTGGGGCCGATGTGTATTATTGGTGGACAAAAAAAATTAAAAAATATTTTTTTTAGGTTTAGTTAGATATAGTATTAAGGAATTATATCCCATCGATATAAATAATAGATTTTAAGGGTTTAGTTTTTAGATGGGGAGTTTTAGGTTAAGCAAATAAATATTTTTTTTGGTCCATCAAAGAATATTACTTAAGCTTCACCCTTACACCAATGCAGTGGCACAGGTAACTAAGTTTGTGCGATTCCTTCATATTTCCTTTTTTTAACACCATATTTCCACACCTTTTCCACTATTCCTATCCTCATCCTTTAACTCCGGCATGTTTTATTTTGTTTGCTGAGTGGGAGGAGTTTTGGAAGAGGGCAAGAACCGCCCCAATCTGATGAGCTTAGCCGAACTAGAGCAAGCATGCCACAGCCCTTTTCCAACTCCTAAAGACATATCCCCGTGATACCCTTGACTCGCAACAGCTAATAGATAGTTTTACTAAGTTCGTCATATTACGAGCTGTAAAGACTACGAACTCAAACGCTGTTATTAAAACTCTTATTGAACTCTCTCAGTTTTTCGGCACACCCACCCGAATCATAAGCGACAGAGGCACGGCTTTCACATCAAAAGCATTTGAAAAATATTGCTTAGAAAATGAAATACAACACATCTTGAACGCTGTGAGGACACCAAGGGCAAATGGACAAATCGAGCGTTACTTCAGAACAATAAAAACATCTTTGTCTACAATGACTGTTCGACAAGATGGCAGAGACTGGGAGGAACACCTTCAAGCAATACAATTTGGACTCAACACTTTAAAACACAAAATAACGAACCAGACACCACAAGAATTACTATTTAATTTCAAACCTAAACATACTCTCAATAATCAGCTAAACATAGCACTTCAAGAAGACGATTCCGGTGATGAAGAAAATATTTCACTAGCTGAACTTCGAGAAATGGCCGACCGTCGCAGTCAACAACTTCAAAATCAACAAGCACTCAAATTTAACTCGAAACACAAGAAACCACAATTGTATGAAAAGGGCGATTTAGTCCTCTTGCGGGCTGAACATCCAGCTACTGGTCAATCGAAAAAACTACTTCCTAGATACAAAGGCCCTTTTGAGGTGAAAAAGGTTCTGCAAAACGACAGGTACCTCATTGGAGACACAACAGCTTATCAAGTATCCCAACGTCCATACTCTTCCGTTCATGCAGCGGATAAGATGAAACCTTTTGCTAAATTGGAGGAATTGGACGAAGCATGCGATGAAAGTAATCTAGAACTAGACACACAAGATTCCGAGATGGGTATCATCTGAAATAAAATTATTATTTTTTTTATTGTTTCATAAACATCACATTATGTACATGCTTTTATTTCCTTTTTAATGAATTTCTTCATCTTTTGTTTTGCTTTTCTTGGCATTAATAAAATATAATTTTCTTTGTTATGGAAATATGTATTTTTGTTGATTACTTTTTTTTTTCTTCTGCGGTGTAAGAGATAGATGCAGCGAATTTGTTAATATTTAGGATATAACCAAAATTCTATGGCAAGGAAATTTTCAATTGGATTTGTTTCTTTTTGTATTTTGATTTTGAGGAAAATGAAACTAAATTAATTTGACTTGACTGCCGTGCATATGTCAAATGTCCATATACTATTAAAAAAAGAATGATAGGTTTAACGAGCGATTAGATCTGTTTGTTTAGTAAACAATATTGGAATTTCAAACTGTGTTGCATTAAGCGCTTTTTAAATATTTGGAAATGCTTTGAACTATTTATCTACAAAGTTGGAAGTGATAGATTTAGTTGATAATACCAACGTTATATCTGAGTATTTTGAGAAAACTGAGTGTTTGGAGAAAACTGAGTGTTTTGAGAGAACTGAGTGTTTTGAGAAAACTGAGTGTTTTGAGAAAACTGAGTGTTTTGAGAAAACTGAGTGTTTTGAGAGAACTGAGTGTTTTGAGAGAACTGAGTGTTTTGAGAAAACTGAGTGTTTTGAGAAAACTGAGTGTTTTGAGAAATCTGAGTGTTTTAAGAAAACTGAGTGTTTTGAGATAACTGAGTGCTTCGATCGAACTGAGTGCAATAAGTATCGCTGAGTGCGACAGAATTACTAAAGGTAGTGACGACGACGAGCTGAGTAAAATAATAATTGAGAAAATCTGAGTGTTAAACGAAAACTGAGTGTATCAGAGAGCTTTGGGCATTTTAATAAGTGTGATAGACGATCTGAGTGAAAATCGTAAGTTCTGAGTGAAATTATATAATACTGAGTGCTGAGTGAGATATAATTATAGCGAAATATTGATGGCACTGAGTGACTGTTTGGAGAAAAACAAATAAATTCCTAGTGCACTGAGGACAGTACATTGCAGGATGGCCGAGTTGTTACACATAGTGTAGGCCACCCCTAAGATCATCCATAATATAGCCATAGGGTAGCTTAGCCATTAGTATAACACATTGAGCAGGGAAATCCCTCTTGCTCAAAGGTATGACAGTTTAGAGTAGGACCGCACAATGCAGCTCGTCAAGTGGGTCAGACGTATTGAGTTAAGTTCGCTTTCCGTATCTGTACCAGAAGGGCGCTGCGCAGTGCAATCTTATTTAATTAAACATTTATTATTGTTCTAGATAATATTGGGAATCTAGCTGTAATATACATTTTAAAACCTATACCTAATCTATAATGGCATTGAATTTTAAAAACAAAAATTATACTCAATTACATACAATTTTGAAAAATTACAACTTTATTTAAAAACTAGGTACGCCACGACGAATTTTTACTAATTATGGATGAGATTCTAAGCATATCGTCGAATCAACTGAACGGCAGAACAGCAGAAGTCAAATCGACTTCTAAGCTTCGTTTTGATTTGTAGCTGAAAAAAACACATCAATTAGTGCTTTTAAGTTTTGTTGTTAATGTGAAACTTACTTTGAAGTAGCCTTGCCATCATGAGAATTCCGGTCAGCAAAATTGTCACAAATTGATGTTATAATTTTACGATTTCTGGAATATGGTAAGTTGATGCATTGATTGAAAATATGTGGCTTCTTAAGTCGTTTGCGTTCACATTCTTTTACGAGGCAAATCCCAATCGGACATTTTCACTACGTGAAGGTTGCCGGTTCGCGACCATTTGCGCATCAAATCTTGAAACATCATTAGAGCATTTTTACGGGTATTTTTGTGTTGATTCCAGTTAGTTCTAAACAGAAGCTTTGGTGATTCAATAGGAATTATGAATTCGTGGAATTCAGATTCTATTTCGTCAGTCTTTAAGTTTCTTAAAATTGCAGGGAATTCTAAAATAGTACATACAAACTGCTGAGATTATTTTATATTTAATTTATTTATAATTCATTTTTTAAAAAGACTTACTAATGATTTGCGACTCCCGTCATTTAGGAGGTTATATATTGTCCCAACAAGTTCCTTCTAAGCCGGAATTCGTATCAGCTACCTCTTCTATGCAGGCGGTGTCAGCCTCAGCGGCAGCGGGAAGCCCTAAAGAATCATATAATTTTAAATATTCCTGTTTGGATCACACGTAAGTTAATTTACTAACCTGAATTGCCTGACTATTCTGCAGTTGCTGATACTGCTGTTGAGTCATTCCAAAAAAGATTATTTTCTAGATATAGAAATAAATCTAGGCTTTTTTACAACAACTTTCGATGATAATGAGTGTTTTTTTCTTTTCGGGCATGTTTGTGACTGTATTCACATAGTAAGTATATTGCACCAAGAAACCAAGAGTAGCATCATCGCCTGGTTTGAGTCCTTCTTCAGGTGTAAAGTTTAATTTGATTGTTACTTTATTGGACTTTCTCCAAGTGATGAATCTATAAAAAAAAATTTGAGAAACAACATAGAATAGGAATTTCCAATTAGATTTTTCTGTTATTTACTTTGGTTTCTCTCGTTGAACTTGAACTTCTTCGTCGAATTCCGTTGAATCGTCGCGTTGATTTAGTACAAACGAAGAATCCAACACGTCTAGAATGGCGTTGGTGGGACTCTTAACACAACGTGGTTCCTCGGTCAGTGATGTCTGCCTCGATAGACTCGTGTTTGATGGAGTCGATGTTGCTGCAGGCACGGTCGCCTGTTGTTCGAAATCGATCATTCGCCGTTCCTCTTCCTCAGTTGGCAGGTAGTTAGCTTGATGACATTGTGTTCGCATTGTCGACAACGCAGGTTTTTCACTGTGAATGGTTGATCGGCAGGTTGGCCATGACGCTGCTGAATTGTCGTGTTCATTATATAAGGAAATCTCAAATGGAAGTTGACTTACTGTTTTTGATGTTGATTTTCTGTGTGAAAATCGATGGATTCAACTCGCCGACATCGTCAGTAGCTGCCTAGGGACTGATTTGAATCTGTTTGGCCTTTTGGGGATTCTTGTCGGGCCAGCTCATTTGCCTCCGAATGATTGCTACCGTCAAGCCAGTGCGATCCTTAGGAACAAAATGAATCAATTCGTTTTAGATTTAATATTTGAATTCACTTAATTTACAGTCAAGGTTGGAAATTTTTTGGAGTCTTCCTGCGATTGTTGTCTTGTTTTTCTTGCTTCTCTTGCAGAACTACCGACTGGTAGTACTCTTTACACCTAGAAGATGAAGATTAAGCGAGTTGACTACGATATGAATGTTTCGATTCGTACTTACACAATTGATCTCCGCGCGCTTTTGCGTGTTTTTTTTTGAGCCGGTTGCATTTTATTTCTTGGCAGCTGATGAATAGGCCGAGTTGGCAGTTGCTGCTATTATGCATGTCGTTCCAACACCAACACTCAGCTGCTGGGAGAAGGGCGTTAGCGGTCGAATATTGCATGGCAAAGCTTCCACTTGCATCATTGACTTGGTGGTGTTGTTGCTGCTGGTTTTGTTGCATTGAATGCATTTGACTATTGGTAGAGATGGTGACACCTCCACCGTCAACGCCTGCGGGAGCTATGCCGTTGAGATGTACATACAAACACAATGGGCAGTATCTGTCGTTAAAAACATTGATTATATTTTCTTAAGAGAAATATAATATATAAAAGCTTGCCTGCAAATCAGCGCCTTGTTTGCTTTGTCTTCCAGATTTCTTCAGGGAGATTGCTTCCAGCATTATGGTATATTATTGGCAGTATCTAAAATGAAAACACAGACTATAAAATAAATCGATTATTGTTGCACCTCCTTCACTGCAATTTGACTTACTTTTTATTCAATGAACTGAACTTGTATATATGTACTTTCTTCATTATAAGGAATTTTGGTCTGAAAATATCAAATTATATTAAATATATATATATATTATTATATATAAATATATATTATATTATATTATTGATAGGGTTTGGCATCAGGCCCTCTTATCGAAAATGCGTGCTTTCGGTTTTCACGAATCCCTGCTTCATTGGATTAGTAATTACCTTTCGGATCGTTCAATACAAGTAGTATTGGATGGGTTCAAGTCTGAAAACCACAAAATAAATGCTGGTGTGCCCCAGGGCTCTGTTCTATCTCCAACACTCTTTCTCATTTTTATTAATGATCTCCTGTCTGCAACTTCTAATCCAATACATTGTTTCGCTGACGATAGTACTCTTAGCTTTTCATATTCGTTTTCAGACTCACATCCCTCTTCTTCGGATGTGGAACTGCAACGACAAAATATGATAAGTTCATTAAATTCCGACCTAAACAGCATTCTACAATGGGGATTAAAAAACCGCGTGGAATTTAATGCTTCGAAAACGCAATGCTGTCTTTTATCGTTAAAGCGAGATATACCCCAATTGCCATTATCCATGGATGGCACTTGCATCGAGGAGACTGAACATCTCGATATTCTCGGTATGTGTATCACCAACCACCTTTTGTGGAACGAACACATACGCGATGTCGCCAAAAATGCCGCAAGATGTTTGGGTTTTCTAAGGCGATGCAAGAAGTTTTTCTCCCCCTCTGATCTGGCTGTTATTTACAAGACTTATATACGTCCAAAGCTTGAGTATAACTCCCATCTCTGGGCTGGTGCTCCTGCAACTTACTTAAGCCTCTTGGATAGTATTGAACGTAGAGCATTTAAATTGATAGATGACAATATCATCATAAGTTCATTTACTACGCTTGAACATCGTCGTAAGGTCTCTTGTCTGACTCTTTTTTACCGTTACTTTAACGGCTTATGCTCTAGTGAAATAGCCAGTTGCATTCCTCCCCTTAAACAGTTCAACCGTAATACTCGCGCTTCTAGGAATGCTCATCAGTATACCCTCGAGCCCAACTTCGGCCGTACTGTCAAATACAGAGATTCGTTCTTTAGCCGTACTACGCGAATGTGGAATGCCTTACCACACTCTGTCTTTCCTAGTCATTGCAATATTCAGGAATTCAAAACCAATGTGCACCGACATCTCCTTTTAAACCCTCTCTCCTCTTCCTAGTGCTCACACTGTGCATCTGCATAATAAGGGTAGTAATATCCCCTTGAGTGTTTGCTTATTATAAAAAAAAAAAAAAAAAAAAAAAAAAAATATCAAAACAATTAACAAAAACTTAATCTTCAAATCCGAAATCCATTGTTTTGTTTTGCAAAATTGATTGTCATTTTTGACAGGTCACAAAAATTCTATAAGTTTCTATTTTAGCCCAAACCCCATTTTGTTTTTTTTTCCCCCACTCACATGTATTCACCGATAGCAAATTTGTGAGAGTTCACCTCGAATTTGAGAGAGTTCACCTCGAATAAAATTTGAGGGTGTTTCAGGTAGGACGGGTACCGGTCGGGACTCTAGATAATATATTTCCTCTATGATATCCACATAGTGTATTCCCCCACCCACATTATCACACCGAAATAGTGGAAAACCACGCAGGTATTAGTGCACTTCCAACAGAATATGGGTATCAGCGTCCCAAGAACCAAGGCGGTGTTCCACAGTTTCCCATGGGGAGACATGTAGAACGGAACCACCTGCGACCAGAACACTACAAAAATCCATACACATAATTACAAAGTAACAACACAACATATAAATAAAAATCACCTAACTAAACACCTAAATTAAAATCACCTAACCACAGCAATGACAACGAAAAACGAAAAGTTTCATTCACACGCAACTTAACCCTTCAACCAACTTCAGAGACAGAACACAAAACTGAACTCACTTTTAAGAACCGACCTTTTGCTTTCCAATGGAAACTTTCCATTGAGAACAACACCAAGGCGAATGACAGCCACAAAAAAACAAAACTCGGGATTACAAAACATAAACAACATTTGGGTAAATATGAAAGTTATTTCCTTGATTATAAATTTTAATTTCGTTATTCTTTTATTTTCTTTCTTATTTAGGATTACGAATACGGTTCCTGACCAGGCGTCCAGAACAAAATTTGCTGTTTATTGAGATATACTCTCAATAAATAGCAAAAAAAAGCAGAAATTCTGAATGCCTGGGAAATGGATTTGGATGACGACAAAGAACGGGGAGTACAAAGGGACGCTGAGATGTGAGTTTTTGAAAATCGCAGTTTGTTTTCTTTGAAATTATTTGTTTGTTTTTTTCCTTTTCTAGATTACTTGAGTGTGTGGAAACTGTGGGGAAAAACCCACGATTTAAGCCGGGCAAAATTTTGTCCTACAATTCAGTAAAAGTAAGTATTGACATATAATTAAGTCGGCTTCCATTTTGTTTTTCCTCCTATTTTTTTCTTCACAGTAATCCATTAGGAAGGTCAATGACCCTGACAATAATGCCGACCTACCTCAACGTTAATGATATTAGGTGCGATTGGCTTTCGAGCATGAATAGTGTTTAATCAATTAGACATGGGTAATTAACATATATATACATAGTTATCTATACATTTAACAATTAACATTCATTTTTCAGGATTTGTTCTGAGACTGCCGAGACCCCCACCTGTTGGAGCGACCTTAGCACCGAAGTTTACGAAGCTGGGAGGCATACACTTTTGGAGATGTGGGTCGGAGGTGCCCGATAGAGACTGAAGAGCAACAACCAAGCTGTTACATAATCTGTCCTGCATTAAGTGTATACAAAAAAATTATATTTGCTTTGTAGTACCTACTAATTTTCCTGTATTTTGTTTTTCAGGAATCCTACTATGAAACCAATCAACACTTATTATTGATGTCTCACCATCTCTACCCATCACCGCTACTACTTCCTGCGTTTAAGCATGCATACACAATTAAATTTTTTTTATTGGTGAGTGATCTTTTCATTTTATTACTTTATTTTAGGTGATTAGGTTATAGATAAAATTAAAAGGTATAAATAAATAAATATATAAATAAATGAATAAATAAGTTAATAAAATTAGGGATTTTGTAAATATCACAGATCGTAATTTTTAATCATTGCGGATGCAATAAAGAATTAATAAATAAAAAGTAAATAAGTTAATAAAATTAGTAATTTACGTATCACAGGTTTTAAAAGATCAGTTACTTAAATTAAAAGAAAATATAAATATCACAGATAAAAAAAAAGGTTTAAAAGCTATCAGTCTTAGTAGGATTAATAAAGTTAGTGAAAATATCACAGATGGAAAGGTTAAACCATTTTATCACAGATGTTTGCAATAAGTTAAGACATTAATAAATAAATAAATAAATAAATAAGAACATTTAACATTAAGTAACATTTAGAACATAAAGCATGCAATAAATATAATAAATATATATATATATATACTTAAAATATCCGTGTTTATTAAACATTTTCAGGTGCTTGTGTGTTTTAACATAGGGTGTTTCGGTTTTTCCTTTTTCGAATTATTGTTAAATAAATAACATAAGTGATACTCACGGATAATTTAATAAATTAACTAAAAACAAACAGAAACGATACGAATAGCAACAATGATAACTATGAAAAACGATTTGTATTTAAAACAAACAAACAAACGTGTTTTTGAAGCAGTCTACTTATTGTTTCAAATCTTTTGCGTGATATATTCCAATCTTTTTGCCGTTAAGATTCTCTAGTTCGTACATGTTGTTTCCAACTTGTTTAACGATTCTACATTTTATGAATTTTGGCGATAGTTTTGCGGACAAGCATTTCGTAGCATCGCTTAAAATGAAATTCTTTCTATATATTTCCTGTCCGGGCACAAATCTTACTTTTTTGGTACGGATATTGTACGATTTTGCTGACTTATCGTTTGCTTTGAGAATATTTTCGCGGATTTCCTTCCGTATACACTGCAATCGGTCACGTCTGGGAATAGTCAACAGCTCATTGTCGTCCACCGCGTTTAGTTTTCGGGCCAGTTCATAGCTACTACCGTGCGTCATCATATTGGTCCCAAATAAGGCATAGTATGGTGATACACCAGTTGAACTGAACTTCTCAGGGCACATGCTATATCGCTCAGGTGAGCATCCCATTCGCGTTGATCGGTTTTAAGATATGAACGGATGGCTGCCAACACAGAGCGGTTGACCCTCTCCGACGCGTTCGATTGCGGCGCATAGTTGGCAGTTTTGAAATGCCTTATGCCGTATTTAGACAAAAGATTTTGAAAATCTTTTGCTATAAATTGTTTTCCGTTATCCGAGTGAATGATATTTGGAACGCCAAACATGTTAAATACTTCTTGTCGCAAAAATTGAATAGCACTCGATGTGTTCGCAGTTCTCAAGGCTTTTAATAAAACGAATTTTGACAAGTGATCTAATACTACAAATACGTATGCGTTTCCGGACTTCGATCTCGGATAAGGTCCGAGGAAGTCTATATATAATTTCTCAAACGGTCGATTAGTACAATATGATTTGTTGTATTGACCACTTTTAGTGTTATATTGAGGGTGGAAAATTTAGTTTTTCCGTCGGCTATTTGGTCACTTTATTTTGGTAAAGAAAACAAGGGACAAGTTAAAGAATTTGTTTTCTTTACCAAAATAAAGTGACCAAATAGCCGACGGAAAAACTAGATTAGTACAATATGACATAACAATAGGTGGACGGGAGACTAGGTTAGACGCTTTACTTTGTTTACATATACTACAGTTAGACACATAATTACGAACTTGGACAGTCATATTAGGCCAATAAAAGTGTTGACGGATTCTATTTAAGGTTTTCCCTATGCCTCCGTGGGCAGTACGTGGGGGATTGTGCGATTTCTTAATAATTTCTTCGGTAAGATCAGACGGTATCCACAACAACCAAGAGTGTTCCGTCATGATCTCGTCGCCTTCTCTTCTAAACGCGCGTTTATAAACGAATCCATCTTCAACCTTCAAATCACCATCCAATCCACCTGGCTAGTTTGCCGCTCAGGTCCTTCATACTCATAAGCCACTTAAGACTAGAGTGGTCGTGATTACAGTGAAATCCATGCCCTCGACATACGGCCTGAATTTCTGCACAGCCATCACGGCAGCCATGTACTCTTTCTCGGTGACACTGTAGTTACGCTGACTCTTGTTAAATTTATGTGAGAAATATGCAATTGGAACCTCCTCATCTTCATTGTTCTTTTGGAACAGTACCGCTCCGATTCCCACATCCGAAGCATCACACTGGATATAGAATTTTTTTTTAAAGTCCGGATGTGAAAGAACCGGTGCCGTGGTTAACGCCTTCTTTAGTTCATCGAACGCTTGCAGTGCCTCATCGGTCATCTTGAATTTGTCGTTCCTCTTTTTCAGCAGGTCCTTTAGGGGTGCAGTCAGGCTGGAGAAATTCTTTATAAATTTTCGATACCACCCTGCTAAACCAAGCAGCCGCCGAACCTGTCTTGGAGACTTGGGAATTGGAAAATCCACAATCGCCTCTACTTTGGCAGGGTCTGTTTTAAGCTGTCCACCACCCACAATGAATCCCAAGTATTTTAGCTCTTTGAAGCAAAACTTGGACTTCGTCATGTTAATGGTCAGATTAGCCTTGCGTAAACAGTCGGCTACTTCATTTAACAGGGTCACATGCGTCTCAAAATCCGGCGCCATGACAAGCAGGTCGTCTAAATACACAAACACGCGATCCCTAAGTCGTGCAGGAATAACCTTGTCCATCAACTGGCATAATCTTTGGGCTGCATTGCATAACCCAAAAGGCATAACAGTGCACTGGTACAAGGGTCTTCCCGGTACCGCAAAGGCAGTCTTTTCCCTACTCTGTTTCTCCAACGGTATTTGCCAGAATGCTTCCTTTAGATCTATACTACTTATGTAGTAAGTATCTTCGTCAGTGAGTTCACCTTACGAGAATCAAGACAAAGCCGATTTTTGCCTGGTTTTCGCAAGAGAACCACTGGCGAACACCATGGGCTTTCGCTCTCCTCAATAACGCCGAGATCCAACATTCGATCTAGCTCTTCATACAAAATGACTTGTACCGCTGGTGAAACAGGGTAGTGACGCTGTTTCACAGGGAGCGCACCTCCTGTATCGATGACGTGTTGCATAAGCGTTGTCTTTCCAAGACCATCACGGTCAAAACACAAAAATCTCTGCTTGACTGCATCCAGTTTCGCCTGTTGGTCAGAGTTCAACTGGTGAGTGTTCGATAAATCTAATTCTTCGTTGATCGAAATGCTGCTAATTATACTTGGGGCTAAATGAAATGCTCTCCAGAAGTCTACCCCAAGATAGATCTCCTGGTCCAAATTTGGAACGAGAAAGAATGTTATGTTTTGCACCTTGTTTTCATATTGCACTTTTAAATTTATTTTTCCTACAATGGATTCCTTCCCAACCCGGCTGATCACCGTGGGAACAGTAGATCAAACCCCCCCATATAAAAATAAGCGAACAGAGAACATAACACTCAAAAAACAACAAAATACATTAAAAATCTGTACTTTCAACGTCAGGACACTCTCTTCGGACGAAAAACAGGAGGAATTAAGACTAGCATTAAAAGACATAAATTGGGATATAATAGGACTAGCTGAAGTTAGATTGCTTGGACAAAGAATAATTAATAATGATAATGATATCTTCTGCTACATTGGTGAAACAAGAGGACTATACGGAGTTGGATTTCTAATTAAAAAAGAATTAAAAACAAAAAATAATTAATATCCGATTCCATAATGAGAGGATATGTAGCATACAACTTAAAATTCAAAACACAAAAATGACTATAATACAAGTATATGCACCTACAGAAAAAGCTGAGGAAGAAGAAATGATATAATTCTACGATAATCTTGAAGAAACATTCAACAACCAAAAAACAGAACTAATGTACGTGATAGGAGATTTTAACGCAAGACTTGGAAAAAGATTAAATGAAGAAGAAAACTCAGTTTTAGGACCTCATGGATATGGACTAAGAAATGAAAGAGGGGAGAGACTTATCAAGTGGCTGGAAGAAATGAACTTAAAATTTGGGAACTCATTCTTCAAAAAGAAAGATAGCAGAAAATGGACGTGGATCTCACCAAATAGAAAGACAAAAAATGAAATAGACCTCATACTCACAAACAAAATTGAAACTATCCAAGACATTACTGCCCTTAATGATGTAAATTTTGACAGTGATCACAGACTAGTAAGAATAAAGATAAAAATAAACCATAAAACATTAAGAAGAAATCGACAAATCTATTACATCCCTAAAATAATACCAGAACAAAAATTTATCAACTACAACGAAACAATAAAGACAAAGATCAACCAACTTTTAGAACCATCAAATAACGACCTTAAAAATACATATGACAAGTTAGAAAATATCATAAAGACTACAGCAAAAATCTCAATAACGAACATTAAGACTTCCAAAGAAAAAATATCAGACGAAACCAAAGCCCTTATATCAAGAAGAGAACATTTAAGAACAAAAACACAACTACTCAACCAAGAAAAAACAGAATTAAGTGAACTCAGGAATACAATAAAATCTAAAATAACGAATTATATTCGTGCATATAATGAAAAAATTATAAAAGATACAGATAAGAGAAAGATAAGAATGGATAGTAAATATGAAGGATCAAAATGCAGTTAATATAACAAACCGAAGAGACATAAATGAAAACGCTACATTATTTTTTGAAAAACTGTTCACCTCGACTAAAATCAACACAGAAGAAGAAACAATAGAGAACAATGATTTAATATCGACACAACCCCATTATATTCAGCAAAGAAACTATCGAAAGGACCATAGACGATCTGAAGAAAGATAAATGCACTGGAAATGACGGAATATCAGCGGAAATGTTAATATACGCAAAAAACTCACTATCCAACATTCTTACAAACATATTCAACGAAATCGTTCTAACAAAACAAATCCCTGAACAATGGAAAGAAACAACAATAACACTAATACATAAAAAAGGAAATAAGGACGATATCAACAACTATAGACCAATAAGTAACATTTCGACAATTTACAAGCTGTTCTCCAAAGAACTTTACAGGACCATAAAGGACGATTTCAATAACAACCAACCGAGAGAACAGGCTGGATTTAGAGAAGGATTCTCCACAACAGACCACCTACAGACAATGAATCAGCTAATAGAAAAGTGCAACGAATTTAAACAACCTGTTTATTTTCTTTTTATTGACTTTAGTAAAGCTTTTGACTCCGTTGAACATGAAATGATATGGTCCGCCCTAAGAAATCAAAACATAAACCCAGATTTAATAGAAACAGTTAAAAACATATACAAAAATAAAACAGCACGAATAAAAACAGAGAAAATTGGACGAAAATTTAACGTAACAAGAGGAGTCAGACAAGAAGATCCACTTTCACCACCTCTATTTAATGCTGTCCTGGAAGACATTTTTCAAAAAACTAACTGGAAGAACTATGGAATAACGATATGTGGACAGGTCATTAACAATTTAAGATTTGCAGACGATAAATGTTCTTATTTCTACAAAATCTTTACATATTCAAAAAATGTTGACGGAACTAACTAGCTTGTGCAGAAATTATGGACTACAAATAAACAAATCAAAAACTAGTCATGACAAATCACACTAAAGATGATATAACTTTGGACAGAGAAAAAATCGAGTACGTAGAAGATTATATATATTTGGGACAAATAAAATCATTCAAAGACCAAGAAAATAAAGAAATAAACAGACGCATCACGAACAGCTGGAGACAATTCTGGAGCCTGAAAGAAATCTTACAATTGGACCAAAGTGCAGACACAAGGAAAAATATATTCGACTCTGCTATTCTGCCGATTCTAACTTATGGACTACAAACAATGAGCTTGACTACAAAAACACTTGACCAGCTTAGAATATGCCAAACCAAAATGGAAAGGAAAATTCTAAACATACGACCGCGAGATAGGATTAGAAATGAAGATATCCGCACAAGAACTGGAATTATAGACGTCATAAATAGAAAAGAAGACTGAAGTGGAGTTGGGCAGGACATTTATCTAGACTTCCGGATCAAAGATGGACAAAACTGACGACGAAATGGAAACCAGATAACAAGAGACCAGCAGGACGACCCAATAAAAGATGGAGTGACGATTTATCCCATTTAACAACAAATTGGTACAACGAGGGCAAAAATAGAGATACATGGGCAACCCTGGGGGGGGCTTATGCCAATATTCGACCGACATAATAAACTTTTTGATTTCAATTTATTTATTAAACTTTAATTTATTATATTTTAATTGCAATTCAATTTTAACTTAAAAGTATATATGTATGTAATATTAGATGTAATTTTATGTTAAGTAAAATCTAAATGAAAATTAAATGTAATAGGTATCAATTAATGTATGTATATATCAAACTTAAGGCAATAAAAAGCTTATAATAATAATAATAATAATAATAATAATAATAATAATATTAATAATAATAATAATAATAATAATAATAATAATAATAATAATAATAATAATAATAATAATAATAATAATAATAATAATAATAATAATAATAATAATAATAATAATAACAATGAATTGACTTTTACCGTCAGCCGTTCTAACTCCCGAATGATAGGGTAAAACTTTACCTCGGAGTTCGTTAACTAGTAACATACAATTTTTTCCTAGTATGCTAACGCTCGCCCCGCTATCTAGCAATCCTACCACCTCTTTGTCACCTATCTTAATTTTAGCATAGGGCCTAGGGTCTGATGCTAAATTTAGGATCGTAGAGGAAATTCGTTTTCGAGTTTCTTTCCTACATTTGAAACGGGAACGGGCTTTTAATACGTTTTTTGAAGGTAAGTAAATCTCGCTATTAAAAATTCTTTCTCTGGCTTGGTTGTACTCTTTGATTCTCACATGTAATGGCTTGATTCTAAATAAACTTGGTTTTGCCTTTTTACTTTCCTTCATTTCTGTTTGGGTTTCTCGTGTTAAAATTCTGATTTTCTTCTCACCCTCTTCCAAGAGAGGGGTTTCCATCGCTACATTATCGGATGTGGAGTTTTTTGTATCTATTGGGGGTTCTGATTCGGATTGGCACGCGATTCCCCGTACCCTTCGCGTCCCGAGACCGGTTTCCCTGATTGCATCGTGAGCAACGTGGAGTTATTACACCTTCTAGGCCGCACTTGTTGCAAAACACGTTTCGCACTTTAGACTCACAATCAAAGTAAGTATGGCCCTGCACTCTGCAGTTCCAACACTCTAACTTTGTAGTGTCCGCGTATTTGCGAGCCGGAATTTTTGGTCGAGCCGCACCAAACTGATAAGCAGCAAGCTTTTCATCAGCCGGTTGGTACTCCTCTTCCAATTCCAGTTCATTAACCGGATATTTGCCGGGTGGTTTGGCAAATGTTTTTGGCAATTCCTTCCTCGGGAATGCCACTTCTGCATCCTTACAGGCGGTCCTCAGCTGATCCAAGGTGAAGATGGCCCCTGCGGGTAAACTAATTTTCCTATTGTCTCATTTAGATTTCTTTTCAGAATTCGTACCATCTCTATATCTGGTATTGGGACCCTTACCCCTTGAACAGAATGAGATGCAGCTGTAGCTAAAAAAATCGCTGTAGTATAAGCAGTCAATAAAAACGCTCACTATGTAGCAAAGGTCGCCCACAATGGTGCAGCGCATCGGGCATGTTCAACGCATATGAAATTTATATTTGAACTGAATTTGTATGATAGCATACTATAAAAAAGTTACAAAACCAGAAAAAATTCTCAAATGCATTGAACGTTCCCAAAAAAAGGGAAAAGTCAAAGAATGAAATGGGTTTCCCCCATCTGTCATCTCAAATGCAGCTTGTAGCGCCGCCAAAAGTTAAAGTTGAGTCAACTTGCGCTGCAGCTACAGCTACAGCTACAGCTCCTCATTGTGTCGATGTATAGTATTTTCGTATCTTTTAACTTTGACAGTGCTACAGGCAACAGCTACAGCTACACCATTGTGTTCAAGGGGTTAACTGGAATTTCATTTTATTTATAGCCATAAAGAAATCTTCGCAACTCTCCCAGGAATGCTGCTTGCGATCCATGATGTCTCGGATTAACTCCAAGTCGGAGCGAGTATTTCTGAACTGGCGTTGGCGTAGCAAGGCATCTCTCAAAGCTGGCCAGTCATGGTGGTAATTTGTCCGCTGAAACTGCCAGTACCACTCGGTAGCATTTCCTGAGAGAAGTAGATGAAAATCCATTAACACTTCTGCCCATGAACATCTATGCTTGTTCCGCTGGATCTCAACCCGAAGTACAAAATCTTCGGCGGTCATAGTCGCTGGTTGGCCATCGAACTTCAAGCCCCATCTATCCATTCTTATCGGACCTTGGGGTCTCGGAGGCTGAGTTGGGCCGTAGTACTCCGGTTGGTAGCCGTAGGGATTCGGAGTTCGCATGGGATGAAAGTTGGCATAGGCATCTGACGGGATTTCATCATACGCAGCAGGAAGTTTAACCCAGCGTGATGTCTTCTCGTTGGTTGGTTGGATTCAGCTCGGATTTGCCTATCAGAAATTAGAGGAGAATACATCATCTGCTGTCTAGAGGTATGATCTAACCCTTGACTTGCCGACCTGGTTAATATTGGTTGATTTATTTCATCATTCCTTATAAGGCGGTTTATGCGGTCTTCTTCTTCTTTACTTGAATAAGCCATCGTTAATTTCTCCAACAATCAACAACGAACAATGAAAAACGAAAACAACTAAAAAGGTGGTGAGTTTCGAAAAAATTATTATTTTAGCTAATACCCAAAAAATTCCTCTTTTTAGAAAAACACCTATTTGTATCAAAAAAAGTACACCTCACGAAAACAAAAATGTCAAAAAAAAAAATAAATAAATAATGTAATAATGAAAAAAATGTAAACTTAACGAAACTAGAATAATACGAAAAATGAAAAAAAATAAATTAAGAAAAAGTAAATTAATCAAACAAAAACAAAATATAAACTTAACGAAAACTGTATACAAAAAAATAATAAATAAATAAATAAATAAGATAAAAAACTATAAATTGTAAACTTGAACCAAACTAACTATAATATTGTAACGAAAAGATATATAAAAAAGTTTAATAAATAACAAAAAAAGGTTTAATAAATAACAAAAAAAATAATAATTAACTAAAGAAAGGTTTAATAAATAACGAAAATACGTAAATAAATAATGGAAACGAAAAATGTAAAGAAAAATATTGTAAATAAATAACGAATTTTTCAAAAAACTGTACTTAAACTTACCAAAAAAACTGTAATTATATCAAAGTAAATTATTAAATAACTCAAAAAAAAACTTGGAGAATGCTAACAATTAACTTTGAAATTTCAAAAACTTGATTTTAACTAACAAAAAAAAAAACAAAATGATAAAGAAGTAACTCAAATTAAATTATTCTCTAAAAATACTAAGAAACGATTAAGAAAGAAAATAATAATACTGAGACTTGTAACGAAAAACGAAAAACAATAGATAGCCTTTTAACAAATGTAATTTTAAAAAAACTATTTTAGAAAACTTTGTAATGGTATCTTTAAATTTGTTACCTTACCAAAATTAAATCAATTTTCTATAAGGAAAACAAATTAATTCTATATAGTAAGAAAACTTATCGAAAACAAACTTAACAAACTAAGAAAACAAAAGAAACAAAATAAAGAAAAAAAAAATATCAAATTTCAATACTTTCGTAATGAACGTAAATAGAAATAAATAAAGAGAAAACAAAATTAACGAAAACTCAAACAAAAAAATATAAGAAAATAACTCACCAATGTACAAAAAAAATGAATCAAAGAAAAATATGTAATAAAAAAATTAATTTAAACCAAAAAGATTTAAGTAAACGATTTAGTTACTCACAAAAGAAATGTTAATTTCAGGTTCCCATGAACATGCGGGGTGCTTCAGGTAGCTTCATAACGACATGGTATGACCCTACTGACGACCTCGCTAAAAAAAAGACATCAGACAGACAGAATAAACTTCCCCTGATGTGACCATAATAGGATAGGAAACTACTAGAAACACAAACAATTTACATTACAAAGTTTTCCCCCACCGTTCCCGCAATCCTAGACAGTCTCAAGGGACCTTGCTAGAAGACATGAAACGGTAGGATAAAACTCACAAAAAATTTTGGAACGATGATGTCGGACTACACGTCTCGCCCAATCAATCGTCCAAGTAGAGAATGACGAAACTAGGACATGAAATTGAAAAATTAGAAAGAAAGAAAAGTAAAAAAAAGTAAGGATGGGAATAGGAAAAGACAATACTAAAATGTACTGACTGACCTTACTCAAGCTTTCGGAAAGGAACGTCGCGATACACCTAGGTTCGCCTGTGGCCTTCCTGGTGCAGACATACACCCTTTTCGAAAACTTCAGTAATTCCAGAAAGAACATTACATTCATTAACCGCGGTCACTGTGAATTTTCAAACACTCTTTGCGATACGACTAGGTACGCCTGTGGCCTTCCTGACGCAGACATACGAGGTTTAAAAATCCACAGCAAGTTTGGTTAAGACAATACAACATAAAAAAAAATTGAAACTAGTACAACATAAACTAATTCGTCAAAAAAAATGTTCCAACGGGGTTGGAACACCCTTTAATGACGTTGGGCGCCATTTTGTTGCGAGGCAAGAGGAGGTTAGGAGGTGGGTGAAGTGGAAGGGTAGGATAAGGATGAGGTAGGGAGAAGTCATAGGAAGAGTTTGGAAAGGGTAGGTTGGAATGTTAAGCTCCGGGGGACGCGGCCTGCTTGCGGTGCACGGCGTCAGCTCGTCGGACGGGGGGGATCTTTCCCCCGAAACTTAACCTCGCCAGCAAGCAAAAACATAAATCAGGCCAAGGAAAAAGGAAAAGGTTAGGAAACATAAACGGACAGACTATAGGCACATCAGGGCACTGCGGATGTTATTGCAGTGAGGCCATTACCCACCCTACCTTTAGGTGTCCGCGGCCAGTGTTGGACACCCCCAAGATTGCTGGTCGATTGTCGGCTTCAGGTCATCTTAGCTCCATGTTCACTCCGCTACCCTCGACACCCCTGAAACGAAACTTAACACAACATTGTTTCGCTGGTACGAAACAAGAAAAAAAAACTTTTTTCCTTTTAGCCGGCGTTTTGTCGGAAGTTTTATTTATTTTACATAATATCTTAATTATTTATTTTAAAGTTTAATTAAGCAAAAATTTACCAGAATAATGACCAAAAGACTTCAAACTTAAACTAAAACAATAAATGAAGAGAACAAAAAAAAACAAAAATGGTAACCAAAAAAAAATCTCGGTCAGCATATATTATATATGTAGGTTTACCCTTTGCGGTATTTTTTCTTTCTACAACAATCGACGGAGCCCTAATTCCCTACCCCTAAAGAGCTCTCAGGAGGTATCTCTTAGGACCCTATAAAATAAAACTTATGAGACCGATGACGCAACTTACACCAACCGTTTTTTTTCGCACCTCACAATCACAATATAAGAAGAAACAAAAATGATGGAAATAAACAAAAGAAAAAAAAAACACTTCCACGCCAAAATTAACAAAATTAAACAAATTAATTAATTAATTATGAAATGAAATTCAAAATTGCAAAAAAACAAACTTAAATATAGGACAATCACAAACACAAAAAGATCCACCGGGTATGTATGGTTTTATATAATGATATATAGATGAGGTCGCTTTTTCTGCTATCGCTATTTTCGGGACGTTTCACTGTCTCAGATTAGTGAATTTCCAGAATTTTCTTTAAACACGTCTATTTTATATACCCTTTTTTTCTTTTATTCTTTCTTTTCTTTCAATTTTTAAATTTTTCTTTCAATTTATATTTCTTTTAATTTCAATTTTTTTCAATTTCCTTTAATTTCACTGTGTTAAATTTCTTTAATTTCATTTTTTTAAGTTTCCTTAAATTTCAATTTTTATTTTTAGGCGGCGGCCCCGCTCTCCGCGAATCAACTCGGGCCGCCGAGAAATATACTGGCATACCAAAAAAAATAAAACAATAAGTATCTTTCTAGGCTTAAAAAAATGTTAAGATACTCACCACCTTTTCCTGTTCTTAGTCTATTTTTTTTCGCTTTCCTTTTAGATTAGTGGTATTCCGCCCACACTTTATTTTTCTCTGATTTTATTTTTAATAACCACTTTTTTTCTAAAAATAATTACATCAAATTTTTATTTTATTCTATTTAATTCAAAACAGACAAATAGGAATTTACCACTAATCCGATTTTCAACGGTTTATTACACTTTGTTTTCAATTTAAATTTAAATTTTTAAGGCACCTCCACCCTACTATGTGGTAACGGACCAAATGAGGGTAAGCTGAAATATCTATCAAACTAACACAGGCAAAAAGTATTCGGATGATGTATTTGTACCTCTAACAGGAACACATCATCCGATCCTCATATCCACATAGTGTATTCCCCCACCCACATTATATATAAACTTCCGACAAGACGCCGGCAGAAGAAAAAGAAAGTTTTTGTATGTTTCGCAAAAGCGAAACAATGACAATTTAAGTTTCGTTTCAGGGGTGTCGAGGGTAGCGGAGCGGACATGTAAATAAGATGACCTGAACCCGATCATCGACCAACAGCTTGGGGGTGTCCAACACTGGCCGCGGACACCTAAAGGTAGGGTGGGTAATGGCCTCACTGCACTAACATGGGCATTGCCCTGATGTGCCAATACTCCGTCCGTGTATGTTTCCTTCCTTTTCCTCATTCCTTGGCCTTATCTGTGTTTTTGTCTGCAGGCGAGGTTGAGTTTCGGGGGCAAGATCCCCGAATAAATTATACTATTTTATTTAAATTAAAACTGCAGTTGGGGAAGTTTTGAACAAAATTTTAAAACAGAAAGAGAAGAAATATTTGTTCTGACAACAGTCACCAGCTACTTTGTTAACATTTAATTGAGCGCTGAATGCTTCGAAAGATTTATATAAGACTGGCTGTTTACAAAAACTTGTAGTTTACGAATAATAATTAAGTTGAAGACAATTTGGGTTCCTCCTCAATGGGCAGGACATTTATCTAGACTTCCGGATCAAAGATGGACAAAACTGACGACGAAATGGAAACCAGATAACAAGAGACCAGCAGGACGACCCAATAAAAGATGGAGTGACGATTTATCCCATTTAACAACAAATTGGTACAACGAGGGCAAAAATAGAGATACATGGGCAACCCTGGGGGGGGCTTATGCCAATATTCGACCGACATAATAAACTTTTTGATTTCAATTTATTTATTAAACTTTAATTTATTATATTTTAATTGCAATTCAATTTTAACTTAAAAGTATATATGTATGTAATATTAGATGTAATTTTATGTTAACCCTCTACTGCATGCATTATAACCCACTTTAAAAAAAAAATTTTTTTTGCTGAATTTACTTTTAATACATCTTGGTTAAGATTTTTATAAAAAAAAGTTTTCGAAAAAGTAAGTAAATTTTCAAAAAAAAAAAATTGCCATATATGGCGTTGTATGAAGTCACTGATTTTTCTACAAAAAAAGTCCTTGCCATATATGGCGTTTTATGCAGTAAAGATATTTCTTACAAATAATTAAGTTTATGTTTTTATTTATTTTATTTCTATTTTTATATTTTAATGTTTACATAAATAAAAAAAAAAGTGTATTCAAATCTGAAAAGACATAAAACAATTTCTGTCTTTGTTCAAGCAAAGGTAAACACCGCATTTGGAACAAAATATGAAACTTCGAAATTTGCAATCATTATGGCATTGCTGTCTGTTGCTTTCCATTCTGGAAGATGTTCCACTGAATCCTTACGGACTTCATTCAGAAGAGTGGGTCGCGCCAAAGATTTCTTAGCTTTTTCTGGATTGAGGTCGATGGACTGGAATCCAAAGTTCTTTTCGTGCTAGCTAAAGGCTCTTCATCTTCAGAGTCGAAGTCATTCGTTTCAGAAACCACCGCTTCTGATTCCGCGGATCCATTCCTTTCTTCTTCGTTATCTGACTCCAGTATTTCCTCTTCACTTTCCGAGCCAACGTGAGGAATTGAGTAGAATCTCCTTGTTGGGAAAAACGGAGCTCGATGATGCCATTATGGAGTCACCTATTTGACAAAACCATAATTTTTACTTTTTCGTTACTGCATAAGAAGCCAAATATGGCATGATAATTTGAAATCTATATTTTCGTAACTGCATACACAGCCATATATGGCTGTTTGATAAAATGACCATTTTCTAGACTATGCATGCATTTACACAAAAATAAAAACATACATATTACTTACCAACATATATATTTTGTAAAAAAAAATACTTTTATTACCACTCTCACTTATTTCTTTTAAAAAAAACTGTTTTACTGGGTGAATTTCCAGACGATACGTGACCATGCGCACTGCTTACTTAAACTGAAAAATTAACAGTTAAAAAAAAAGACCATGGAAAAAACAACGCATGTTTCTCAGACACAATTACCAACAAATGCAATCTACTAACCGTTGGTTTCTTGATTTTTTTTATTTCTGTCGAAAATAGCAATTTTAAAACTAAAAGCCATATATGGCGTTGTATGCAGTAGAGGGTTAAGTAAAATCTAAATGAAAATTAAATGTAATAGGTATCAATTAATGTATGTATATATCAAACTTAAGGCAATAAAAAGCTTATAATAATAATAATAATAATAATAATAATAATAATAATATTAATAATAATAATAATAATAATAATAATAATAATAATAATAATAATAATAATAATAATAATAATAATAATAATAATAATAATAATAATAATAACAATGAATTGACTTTTACCGTCAGCCGTTCTAACTCCCGAATGATAGGGTAAAACTTTACCTCGGAGTTCGTTAACTAGTAACATACAATTTTTTCCTAGTATGCTAACGCTCGCCCCGCTATCTAGCAATCCTACCACCTCTTTGTCACCTATCTTAATTTTAGCATAGGGCCTAGGGTCTGATGCTAAATTTAGGATCGTAGAGGAAATTCGTTTTCGAGTTTCTTTCCTACATTTGAAACGGGAACGGGCTTTTAATACGTTTTTTGAAGGTAAGTAAATCTCGCTATTAAAAATTCTTTCTCTGGCTTGGTTGTACTCTTTGATTCTCACATGTAATGGCTTGATTCTAAATAAACTTGGTTTTGCCTTTTTACTTTCCTTCATTTCTGTTTGGGTTTCTCGTGTTAAAATTCTGATTTTCTTCTCACCCTCTTCCAAGAGAGGGGTTTCCATCGCTACATTATCGGATGTGGAGTTTTTTGTATCTATTGGGGGTTCTGATTCGGATTGGCACGCGATTCCCCGTACCCTTCGCGTCCCGAGACCGGTTTCCCTGATTGCATCGTGAGCAACGTGGAGTTATTACACCTTCTAGGCCGCACTTGTTGCAAAACACGTTTCGCACTTTAGACTCACAATCAAAGTAAGTATGGCCCTGCACTCTGCAGTTCCAACACTCTAACTTTGTAGTGTCCGCGTATTTGCGAGCCGGAATTTTTGGTCGAGCCGCACCAAACTGATAAGCAGCAAGCTTTTCATCAGCCGGTTGGTACTCCTCTTCCAATTCCAGTTCATTAACCGGATATTTGCCGGGTGGTTTGGCAAATGTTTTTGGCAATTCCTTCCTCGGGAATGCCACTTCTGCATCCTTACAGGCGGTCCTCAGCTGATCCAAGGTGAAGATGGCCCCTGCGGGTAAACTAATTTTCCTATTGTCTCATTTAGATTTCTTTTCAGAATTCGTACCATCTCTATATCTGGTATTGGGACCCTTACCCCTTGAACAGAATGAGATGCAGCTGTAGCTAAAAAAATCGCTGTAGTATAAGCAGTCAATAAAAACGCTCACTATGTAGCAAAGGTCGCCCACAATGGTGCAGCGCATCGGGCATGTTCAACGCATATGAAATTTATATTTGAACTGAATTTGTATGATAGCATACTATAAAAAAGTTACAAAACCAGAAAAAATTCTCAAATGCATTGAACGTTCCCAAAAAAAGTGAAAAGTCAAAGAATGAAATGGGTTTCCCCCATCTGTCATCTCAAATGCAGCTTGTAGCGCCGCCAAAAGTTAAAGTTGAGTCAACTTGCGCTGCAGCTACAGCTACAGCTACAGCTCCTCATTGTGTCGATGTATAGTATTTTCGTATCTTTTAACTTTGACAGTGCTACAGGCAACAGCTACAGCTACACCATTGTGTTCAAGGGGTTAACTGGAATTTCATTTTATTTATAGCCATAAAGAAATCTTCGCAACTCTCCCAGGAATGCTGCTTGCGATCCATGATGTCTCGGATTAACTCCAAGTCGGAGCGAGTATTTCTGAACTGGCGTTGGCGTAGCAAGGCATCTCTCAAAGCTGGCCAGTCATGGTGGTAATTTGTCCGCTGAAACTGCCAGTACCACTCGGTAGCATTTCCTGAGAGAAGTAGATGAAAATCCATTAACACTTCTGCCCATGAACATCTATGCTTGTTCCGCTGGATCTCAACCCGAAGTACAAAATCTTCGGCGGTCATAGTCGCTGGTTGGCCATCGAACTTCAAGCCCCATCTATCCATTCTTATCGGACCTTGGGGTCTCGGAGGCTGAGTTGGGCCGTAGTACTCCGGTTGGTAGCCGTAGGGATTCGGAGTTCGCATGGGATGAAAGTTGGCATAGGCATCTGACGGGATTTCATCATACGCAGCAGGAAGTTTAACCCAGCGTGATGTCTTCTCGTTGGTTGGTTGGATTCAGCTCGGATTTGCCTATCAGAAATTAGAGGAGAATACATCATCTGCTGTCTAGAGGTATGATCTAACCCTTGACTTGCCGACCTGGTTAATATTGGTTGATTTATTTCATCATTCCTTATAAGGCGGTTTATGCGGTCTTCTTCTTCTTTACTTGAATAAGCCATCGTTAATTTCTCCAACAATCAACAACGAACAATGAAAAACGAAAACAACTAAAAAGGTGGTGAGTTTCGAAAAAATTATTATTTTAGCTAATACCCAAAAAATTCCTCTTTTTAGAAAAACACCTATTTGTATCAAAAAAAGTACACCTCACGAAAACAAAAATGTCAAAAAAAAAAATAAATAAATAATGTAATAATGAAAAAAATGTAAACTTAACGAAACTAGAATAATACGAAAAATGAAAAAAAATAAATTAAGAAAAAGTAAATTAATCAAACAAAAACAAAATATAAACTTAACGAAAACTGTATACAAAAAAATAATAAATAAATAAATAAATAAGATAAAAAACTATAAATTGTAAACTTGAACCAAACTAACTATAATATTGTAACGAAAAGATATATAAAAAAGTTTAATAAATAACAAAAAAAGGTTTAATAAATAACAAAAAAAATAATAATTAACTAAAGAAAGGTTTAATAAATAACGAAAATACGTAAATAAATAATGGAAACGAAAAATGTAAAGAAAAATATTGTAAATAAATAACGAATTTTTCAAAAAACTGTACTTAAACTTACCAAAAAAACTGTAATTATATCAAAGTAAATTATTAAATAACTCAAAAAAAAACTTGGAGAATGCTAACAATTAACTTTGAAATTTCAAAAACTTGATTTTAACTAACAAAAAAAAAAAAACAAAATGATAAAGAAGTAACTCAAATTAAATTATTCTCTAAAAATACTAAGAAACGATTAAGAAAGAAAATAATAATACTGAAACTTGTAACGAAAAACGAAAAACAATAGATAGCCTTTTAACAAATGTAATTCTAAAAAAACTATTTTAGAAAACTTTGTAATGGTATCTTTAAATTTGTTACCTTACCAAAATTAAATCAATTTTCTATAAGGAAAACAAATTAATTCTATATAGTAAGAAAACTTATCGAAAACAAACTTAACAAACTAAGAAAACAAAAGAAACAAAATAAAGAAAAAAAAAATATCAAATTTCAATACTTTCGTAATGAACGTAAATAGAAATAAATAAAGAGAAAACAAAATTAACGAAAACTCAAACAAAAAAATATAAGAAAATAACTCACCAATGTACAAAAAAAATGAATCAAAGAAAAATATGTAATAAAAAAATTAATTTAAACCAAAAAGATTTAAGTAAACGATTTAGTTACTCACAAAAGAAATGTTAATTTCAGGTTCCCATGAACATGCGGGGTGCTTCAGGTAGCTTCATAACGACATGGTATGACCCTACTGACGACCTCGCTAAAAAAAAGACATCAGACAGACAGAATAAACTTCCCCTGATGTGACCATAATAGGATAGGAAACTACTAGAAACACAAACAATTTACATTACAAAGTTTTCCCCCACCGTTCCCGCAATCCTAGACAGTCTCAAGGGACCTTGCTAGAAGACATGAAACGGTAGGATAAAACTCACAAAAAATTTTGGAACGATGATGTCGGACTACACGTCTCGCCCAATCAATCGTCCAAGTAGAGAATGACGAAACTAGGACATGAAATTGAAAAATTAGAAAGAAAGAAAAGTAAAAAAAAGTAAGGATGGGAATAGGAAAAGACAATACTAAAATGTACTGACTGACCTTACTCAAGCTTTCGGAAAGGAACGTCGCGATACACCTAGGTTCGCCTGTGGCCTTCCTGGTGCAGACATACACCCTTTTCGAAAACTTCAGTAATTCCAGAAAGAACATTACATTCATTAACCGCGGTCACTGTGAATTTTCAAACACTCTTTGCGATACGACTAGGTACGCCTGTGGCCTTCCTGACGCAGACATACGAGGTTTAAAAATCCACAGCAAGTTTGGTTAAGACAATACAACATAAAAAAAAATTGAAACTAGTACAACATAAACTAATTCGTCAAAAAAAATGTTCCAACGGGGTTGGAACACCCTTTAATGACGTTGGGCGCCATTTTGTTGCGAGGCAAGAGGAGGTTAGGAGGTGGGTGAAGTGGAAGGGTAGGATAAGGATGAGGTAGGGAGAAGTCATAGGAAGAGTTTGGAAAGGGTAGGTTGGAATGTTAAGCTCCGGGGGACGCGGCCTGCTTGCGGTGCACGGCGTCAGCTCGTCGGACGGGGGGGATCTTTCCCCCGAAACTTAACCTCGCCAGCAAGCAAAAACATAAATCAGGCCAAGGAAAAAGGAAAAGGTTAGGAAACATAAACGGACAGACTATAGGCACATCAGGGCACTGCGGATGTTATTGCAGTGAGGCCATTACCCACCCTACCTTTAGGTGTCCGCGGCCAGTGTTGGACACCCCCAAGATTGCTGGTCGATTGTCGGCTTCAGGTCATCTTAGCTCCATGTTCACTCCGCTACCCTCGACACCCCTGAAACGAAACTTAACACAACATTGTTTCGCTGGTACGAAACAAGAAAAAAAAACTTTTTTCCTTTTAGCCGGCGTTTTGTCGGAAGTTTTATTTATTTTACATAATATCTTAATTATTTATTTTAAAGTTTAATTAAGCAAAAATTTACCAGAATAATGACCAAAAGACTTCAAACTTAAACTAAAACAATAAATGAAGAGAACAAAAAAAAACAAAAATGGTAACCAAAAAAAAATCTCGGTCAGCATATATTATATATGTAGGTTTACCCTTTGCGGTATTTTTTCTTTCTACAACAATCGACGGAGCCCTAATTCCCTACCCCTAAAGAGCTCTCAGGAGGTATCTCTTAGGACCCTATAAAATAAAACTTATGAGACCGATGACGCAACTTACACCAACCGTTTTTTTTCGCACCTCACAATCACAATATAAGAAGAAACAAAAATGATGGAAATAAACAAAAGAAAAAAAAAACACTTCCACGCCAAAATTAACAAAATTAAACAAATTAATTAATTAATTATGAAATGAAATTCAAAATTGCAAAAAAACAAACTTAAATATAGGACAATCACAAACACAAAAAGATCCACCGGGTATGTATGG
Source organism: Eupeodes latifasciatus (assembly GCA_920104205.1). Lineage (NCBI taxonomy): Eukaryota > Metazoa > Arthropoda > Insecta > Diptera > Syrphidae > Eupeodes > Eupeodes latifasciatus. The sequence goes on along the minus strand of OV049926.1, from coordinate 107,761,058 downwards.
TTTTATATAATGATATATAGATGAGGTCGCTTTTTCTGCTATCGCTATTTTCGGGACGTTTCACTGTCTCAGATTAGTGAATTTCCAGAATTTTCTTTAAACACGTCTATTTTATATACCCTTTTTTTCTTTTATTCTTTCTTTTCTTTCAATTTTTAAATTTTTCTTTCAATTTATATTTCTTTTAATTTCAATTTTTTTCAATTTCCTTTAATTTCACTGTGTTAAATTTCTTTAATTTCATTTTTTTAAGTTTCCTTAAATTTCAATTTTTATTTTTAGGCGGCGGCCCCGCTCTCCGCGAATCAACTCGGGCCGCCGAGAAATATACTGGCATACCAAAAAAAATAAAACAATAAGTATCTTTCTAGGCTTAAAAAAATGTTAAGATACTCACCACCTTTTCCTGTTCTTAGTCTATTTTTTTTCGCTTTCCTTTTAGATTAGTGGTATTCCGCCCACACTTTATTTTTCTCTGATTTTATTTTTAATAACCACTTTTTTTCTAAAAATAATTACATCAAATTTTTATTTTATTCTATTTAATTCAAAACAGACAAATAGGAATTTACCACTAATCCGATTTTCAACGGTTTATTACACTTTGTTTTCAATTTAAATTTAAATTTTTAAGGCACCTCCACCCTACTATGTGGTAACGGACCAAATGAGGGTAAGCTGAAATATCTATCAAACTAACACAGGCAAAAAGTATTCGGATGATGTATTTGTACCTCTAACAGGAACACATCATCCGATCCTCATATCCACATAGTGTATTCCCCCACCCACATTATATATAAACTTCCGACAAGACGCCGGCAGAAGAAAAAGAAAGTTTTTGTATGTTTCGCAAAAGCGAAACAATGACAATTTAAGTTTCGTTTCAGGGGTGTCGAGGGTAGCGGAGCGGACATGTAAATAAGATGACCTGAACCCGATCATCGACCAACAGCTTGGGGGTGTCCAACACTGGCCGCGGACACCTAAAGGTAGGGTGGGTAATGGCCTCACTGCACTAACATGGGCATTGCCCTGATGTGCCAATACTCCGTCCGTGTATGTTTCCTTCCTTTTCCTCATTCCTTGGCCTTATCTGTGTTTTTGTCTGCAGGCGAGGTTGAGTTTCGGGGGCAAGATCCCCGAATAAATTATACTATTTTATTTAAATTAAAACTGCAGTTGGGGAAGTTTTGAACAAAATTTTAAAACAGAAAGAGAAGAAATATTTGTTCTGACAACAGTCACCAGCTACTTTGTTAACATTTAATTGAGCGCTGAATGCTTCGAAAGATTTATATAAGACTGGCTGTTTACAAAAACTTGTAGTTTACGAATAATAATTAAGTTGAAGACAATTTGGGTTCCTCCTCAATGGGCAGGACATTTATCTAGACTTCCGGATCAAAGATGGACAAAACTGACGACGAAATGGAAACCAGATAACAAGAGACCAGCAGGACGACCCAATAAAAGATGGAGTGACGATTTATCCCATTTAACAACAAATTGGTACAACGAGGGCAAAAATAGAGATACATGGGCAACCCTGGGGGGGGCTTATGCCAATATTCGACCGACATAATAAACTTTTTGATTTCAATTTATTTATTAAACTTTAATTTATTATATTTTAATTGCAATTCAATTTTAACTTAAAAGTATATATGTATGTAATATTAGATGTAATTTTATGTTAAGTAAAATCTAAATGAAAATTAAATGTAATAGGTATCAATTAATGTATGTATATATCAAACTTAAGGCAATAAAAAGCTTATAATAATAATAATAATAATAATAATAATAATAATAATAATAATAATATTAATAATAATAATAATAATAATAATAATAATAATAATAATAATAATAATAATAATAATAATAATAATAATAATAATAATAATAATAATAATAATAACAATGAATTGACTTTTACCGTCAGCCGTTCTAACTCCCGAATGATAGGGTAAAACTTTACCTCGGAGTTCGTTAACTAGTAACATACAATTTTTTCCTAGTATGCTAACGCTCGCCCCGCTATCTAGCAATCCTACCACCTCTTTGTCACCTATCTTAATTTTAGCATAGGGCCTAGGGTCTGATGCTAAATTTAGGATCGTAGAGGAAATTCGTTTTCGAGTTTCTTTCCTACATTTGAAACGGGAACGGGCTTTTAATACGTTTTTTGAAGGTAAGTAAATCTCGCTATTAAAAATTCTTTCTCTGGCTTGGTTGTACTCTTTGATTCTCACATGTAATGGCTTGATTCTAAATAAACTTGGTTTTGCCTTTTTACTTTCCTTCATTTCTGTTTGGGTTTCTCGTGTTAAAATTCTGATTTTCTTCTCACCCTCTTCCAAGAGAGGGGTTTCCATCGCTACATTATCGGATGTGGAGTTTTTTGTATCTATTGGGGGTTCTGATTCGGATTGGCACGCGATTCCCCGTACCCTTCGCGTCCCGAGACCGGTTTCCCTGATTGCATCGTGAGCAACGTGGAGTTATTACACCTTCTAGGCCGCACTTGTTGCAAAACACGTTTCGCACTTTAGACTCACAATCAAAGTAAGTATGGCCCTGCACTCTGCAGTTCCAACACTCTAACTTTGTAGTGTCCGCGTATTTGCGAGCCGGAATTTTTGGTCGAGCCGCACCAAACTGATAAGCAGCAAGCTTTTCATCAGCCGGTTGGTACTCCTCTTCCAATTCCAGTTCATTAACCGGATATTTGCCGGGTGGTTTGGCAAATGTTTTTGGCAATTCCTTCCTCGGGAATGCCACTTCTGCATCCTTACAGGCGGTCCTCAGCTGATCCAAGGTGAAGATGGCCCCTGCGGGTAAACTAATTTTCCTATTGTCTCATTTAGATTTCTTTTCAGAATTCGTACCATCTCTATATCTGGTATTGGGACCCTTACCCCTTGAACAGAATGAGATGCAGCTGTAGCTAAAAAAATCGCTGTAGTATAAGCAGTCAATAAAAACGCTCACTATGTAGCAAAGGTCGCCCACAATGGTGCAGCGCATCGGGCATGTTCAACGCATATGAAATTTATATTTGAACTGAATTTGTATGATAGCATACTATAAAAAAGTTACAAAACCAGAAAAAATTCTCAAATGCATTGAACGTTCCCAAAAAAAGTGAAAAGTCAAAGAATGAAATGGGTTTCCCCCATCTGTCATCTCAAATGCAGCTTGTAGCGCCGCCAAAAGTTAAAGTTGAGTCAACTTGCGCTGCAGCTACAGCTACAGCTACAGCTCCTCATTGTGTCGATGTATAGTATTTTCGTATCTTTTAACTTTGACAGTGCTACAGGCAACAGCTACAGCTACACCATTGTGTTCAAGGGGTTAACTGGAATTTCATTTTATTTATAGCCATAAAGAAATCTTCGCAACTCTCCCAGGAATGCTGCTTGCGATCCATGATGTCTCGGATTAACTCCAAGTCGGAGCGAGTATTTCTGAACTGGCGTTGGCGTAGCAAGGCATCTCTCAAAGCTGGCCAGTCATGGTGGTAATTTGTCCGCTGAAACTGCCAGTACCACTCGGTAGCATTTCCTGAGAGAAGTAGATGAAAATCCATTAACACTTCTGCCCATGAACATCTATGCTTGTTCCGCTGGATCTCAACCCGAAGTACAAAATCTTCGGCGGTCATAGTCGCTGGTTGGCCATCGAACTTCAAGCCCCATCTATCCATTCTTATCGGACCTTGGGGTCTCGGAGGCTGAGTTGGGCCGTAGTACTCCGGTTGGTAGCCGTAGGGATTCGGAGTTCGCATGGGATGAAAGTTGGCATAGGCATCTGACGGGATTTCATCATACGCAGCAGGAAGTTTAACCCAGCGTGATGTTGGTTGGTTGGATTCAGCTCGGATTTGCCTATCAGAAATTAGAGGAGAATACATCATCTGCTGTCTAGAGGTATGATCTAACCCTTGACTTGCCGACCTGGTTAATATTGGTTGATTTATTTCATCATTCCTTATAAGGCGGTTTATGCGGTCTTCTTCTTCTTTACTTGAATAAGCCATCGTTAATTTCTCCAACAATCAACAACGAACAATGAAAAACGAAAACAACTAAAAAGGTGGTGAGTTTCGAAAAAATTATTATTTTAGCTAATACCCAAAAAATTCCTCTTTTTAGAAAAACACCTATTTGTATCAAAAAAAGTACACCTCACGAAAACAAAAATGTCAAAAAAAAAAATAAATAAATAATGTAATAATGAAAAAAATGTAAACTTAACGAAACTAGAATAATACGAAAAATGAAAAAAAATAAATTAAGAAAAAGTAAATTAATCAAACAAAAACAAAATATAAACTTAACGAAAACTGTATACAAAAAAATAATAAATAAATAAATAAATAAGATAAAAAACTATAAATTGTAAACTTGAACCAAACTAACTATAATATTGTAACGAAAAGATATATAAAAAAGTTTAATAAATAACAAAAAAAGGTTTAATAAATAACAAAAAAAATAATAATTAACTAAAGAAAGGTTTAATAAATAACGAAAATACGTAAATAAATAATGGAAACGAAAAATGTAAAGAAAAATATTGTAAATAAATAACGAATTTTTCAAAAAACTGTACTTAAACTTACCAAAAAAACTGTAATTATATCAAAGTAAATTATTAAATAACTCAAAAAAAAACTTGGAGAATGCTAACAATTAACTTTGAAATTTCAAAAACTTGATTTTAACTAACAAAAAAAAAAAACAAAATGATAAAGAAGTAACTCAAATTAAACTATTCTCTAAAAATACTAAGAAACGATTAAGAAAGAAAATAATAATACTGAAACTTGTAACGAAAAACGAAAAACAATAGATAGCCTTTTAACAAATGTAATTCTAAAAAAACTATTTTAGAAAACTTTGTAATGGTATCTTTAAATTTGTTACCTTACCAAAATTAAATCAATTTTCTATAAGGAAAACAAATTAATTCTATATAGTAAGAAAACTTATCGAAAACAAACTTAACAAACTAAGAAAACAAAAGAAACAAAATAAAGAAAAAAAAATATCAAATTTCAATACTTTCGTAATGAACGTAAATAGAAATAAATAAAGAGAAAACAAAATTAACGAAAACTCAAACAAAAAAATATAAGAAAATAACTCACCAATGTACAAAAAAAATGAATCAAAGAAAAATATGTAATAAAAAAATTAATTTAAACCAAAAAGATTTAAGTAAACGATTTAGTTACTCACAAAAGAAATGTTAATTTCAGGTTCCCATGAACATGCGGGGTGCTTCAGGTAGCTTCATAACGACATGGTATGACCCTACTGACGACCTCGCTAAAAAAAGACATCAGACAGACAGAATAAACTTCCCCTGATGTGACCATAATAGGATAGGAAACTACTAGAAACACAAACAATTTACATTACAAAGTTTTCCCCCACCGTTCCCGCAATCCTAGACAGTCTCAAGGGACCTTGCTAGAAGACATGAAACGGTAGGATAAAACTCACAAAAAATTTTGGAACGATGATGTCGGACTACACGTCTCGCCCAATCAATCGTCCAAGTAGAGAATGACGAAACTAGGACATGAAATTGAAAAATTAGAAAGAAAGAAAAGTAAAAAAAAGTAAGGATGGGAATAGGAAAAGACAATACTAAAATGTACTGACTGACCTTACTCAAGCTTTCGGAAAGGAACGTCGCGATACACCTAGGTTCGCCTGTGGCCTTCCTGGTGCAGACATACACCCTTTTCGAAAACTTCAGTAATTCCAGAAAGAACATTACATTCATTAACCGCGGTCACTGTGAATTTTCAAACACTCTTTGCGATACGACTAGGTACGCCTGTGGCCTTCCTGACGCAGACATACGAGGTTTAAAAATCCACAGCAAGTTTGGTTAAGACAATACAACATAAAAAAAAATTGAAACTAGTACAACATAAACTAATTCGTCAAAAAAAATGTTCCAACGGGGTTGGAACACCCTTTAATGACGTTGGGCGCCATTTTGTTGCGAGGCAAGAGGAGGTTAGGAGGTGGGTGAAGTGGAAGGGTAGGATAAGGATGAGGTAGGGAGAAGTCATAGGAAGAGTTTGGAAAGGGTAGGTTGGAATGTTAAGCTCCGGGGGACGCGGCCTGCTTGCGGTGCACGGCGTCAGCTCGTCGGACGGGGGGGATCTTTCCCCCGAAACTTAACCTCGCCAGCAAGCAAAAACATAAATCAGGCCAAGGAAAAAGGAAAAGGTTAGGAAACATAAACGGACAGACTATAGGCACATCAGGGCACTGCGGATGTTATTGCAGTGAGGCCATTACCCACCCTACCTTTAGGTGTCCGCGGCCAGTGTTGGACACCCCCAAGATTGCTGGTCGATTGTCGGCTTCAGGTCATCTTAGCTCCATGTTCACTCCGCTACCCTCGACACCCCTGAAACGAAACTTAACACAACATTGTTTTTTTCCTTTTAGCCGGCGTTTTGTCGGAAGTTTTATTTATTTTACATAATATCTTAATTATTTATTTTAAAGTTTAATTAAGCAAAAATTTACCAGAATAATGACCAAAAGACTTCAAACTTAAACTAAAACAATAAATGAAGAGAACAAAAAAAAACAAAAATGGTAACCAAAAAAAAATCTCGGTCAGCATATATTATATATGTAGGTTTACCCTTTGCGGTATTTTTTCTTTCTACAACAATCGACGGAGCCCTAATTCCCTACCCCTAAAGAGCTCTCAGGAGGTATCTCTTAGGACCCTATAAAATAAAACTTATGAGACCGATGACGCAACTTACACCAACCGTTTTTTTTCGCACCTCACAATCACAATATAAGAAGAAACAAAAATGATGGAAATAAACAAAAGAAAAAAAAAACACTTCCACGCCAAAATTAACAAAATTAAACAAATTAATTAATTAATTATGAAATGAAATTCAAAATTGCAAAAAAACAAACTTAAATATAGGACAATCACAAACACAAAAAGATCCACCGGGTATGTATGGTTTTATATAATGATATATAGATGAGGTCGCTTTTTCTGCTATCGCTATTTTCGGGACGTTTCACTGTCTCAGATTAGTGAATTTCCAGAATTTTCTTTAAACACGTCTATTTTATATACCCTTTTTTTCTTTTATTCTTTCTTTTCTTTCAATTTTTAAATTTTTCTTTCAATTTATATTTCTTTTAATTTCAATTTTTTTCAATTTCCTTTAATTTCACTGTGTTAAATTTCTTTAATTTCATTTTTTTAAGTTTCCTTAAATTTCAATTTTTATTTTTAGGCGGCGGCCCCGCTCTCCGCGAATCAACTCGGGCCGCCGAGAAATATACTGGCATACCAAAAAAAATAAAACAATAAGTATCTTTCTAGGCTTAAAAAAATGTTAAGATACTCACCACCTTTTCCTGTTCTTAGTCTATTTTTTTTCGCTTTCCTTTTAGATTAGTGGTATTCCGCCCACACTTTATTTTTCTCTGATTTTATTTTTAATAACCACTTTTTTTCTAAAAATAATTACATCAAATTTTTATTTTATTCTATTTAATTCAAAACAGACAAATAGGAATTTACCACTAATCCGATTTTCAACGGTTTATTACACTTTGTTTTCAATTTAAATTTAAATTTTTAAGGCACCTCCACCCTACTATGTGGTAACGGACCAAATGAGGGTAAGCTGAAATATCTATCAAACTAACACAGGCAAAAAGTATTCGGATGATGTATTTGTACCTCTAACAGGAACACATCATCCGATCCTCATATCCACATAGTGTATTCCCCCACCCACATTATATATAAACTTCCGACAAGACGCCGGCAGAAGAAAAAGAAAGTTTTTGTATGTTTCGCAAAAGCGAAACAATGACAATTTAAGTTTCGTTTCAGGGGTGTCGAGGGTAGCGGAGCGGACATGTAAATAAGATGACCTGAACCCGATCATCGACCAACAGCTTGGGGGTGTCCAACACTGGCCGCGGACACCTAAAGGTAGGGTGGGTAATGGCCTCACTGCACTAACATGGGCATTGCCCTGATGTGCCAATACTCCGTCCGTGTATGTTTCCTTCCTTTTCCTCATTCCTTGGCCTTATCTGTGTTTTTGTCTGCAGGCGAGGTTGAGTTTCGGGGGCAAGATCCCCGAATAAATTATACTATTTTATTTAAATTAAAACTGCAGTTGGGGAAGTTTTGAACAAAATTTTAAAACAGAAAGAGAAGAAATATTTGTTCTGACAACAGTCACCAGCTACTTTGTTAACATTTAATTGAGCGCTGAATGCTTCGAAAGATTTATATAAGACTGGCTGTTTACAAAAACTTGTAGTTTACGAATAATAATTAAGTTGAAGACAATTTGGGTTCCTCCTCAATTCACCGCATGGATTTCTACTTATACATAAATTATGACTTTGAGCAGTTCTTTCTCCAACCCTTTCGTTGCCTAATGATAATGAGGAGTTTGCCAAGGTAGTATCTTAGCTATCAAGGAAACTCACTAAAAACGTATTCCCAGTTCTATGGACTATAAAATATCTCAGCACTCAATACATCGTGTTCACAGTTTTAAAGATCTTGGAGTCCTCATTATACTCGTATAATCTCGATGTTATTTGTAACGTTTTTTTAAATGCTGGTATTTCAGGACCTCTCGTTCTGTACAACTCTGGTCCGCCCCCATCTTGACCTACGCATTCCAGGTATGGACTCCTTTCATTGAGATCCAAAAAAATATGAAAGAATATGTAGAACGCAATTTCATACCTTACGCCTTAAGAGGACTATCATGTTTTAATCCCTAAAACCTTCCTCGTTATGAACATATTCAAATGCAGCGTCTCTTTAAGTTGAAGGTTATAAGTGATTGTATTTATTTACAAACTCATAATAAGAGTAGTTTAAGCACTTGATCGATGTATTAAATTCAATAAGTTTTAATTATGACGGATGAAACTCAAATATCCGAAGTTTACAATTATTAATATATTTTTCCAGCAACACAATAAAGAGGGCATGCATAAGCTTTTGAATACGAAATTAAACGTCTTGAATTATAAAGAGTTAAGAATATAAGTGATACTTTAAAGAAGTTTACCATGCATTATTTTGTATGTAATTATTATTTTCCTTTCAATCAATTATTTAATAGTCTATTATTGTACTTTTTAAGTGTACCATATATTACTGTAGTTCGATAGTGTTTATTAACTTCTCACACTGCACTAAGTGCTGGACCAGAGGAGATCATTTCTTTTGTTGGCGAAACTTTCGTCGTAAAATACAGCTTATATTAAGATTTCTTAGCCAAGGATGTGATGGCGTAAACAGAAATATTATAAATATTATGTTAACACATTAATATATTGTACTTATAGGTACAAAGGGAATTTATATTTTGATAAAAATAATTACTAATGTACCTAATTCGTTTTGTAATAAGTTTTATTATTGTAACAATAAACAAACAAATATTTTAAAAAGCTGAGTGAAAAACGCTCGCGACTGCGACGAATATACCAATTATTTAGCACTTCAAAAAAGTTCAAATTTTGCAAGCCTTTTGGGAGTTATAGTTGTTCATAGAAGCTAAATAACACCGACTTTTTGTGTATTATCTTATATCATTTATTTTTAAGCGCTAATGTTCTTTGAAATGCTAACTACACTGACACTTGCAGGCGTTTGTATTAAATCATTTGTTATAGTTATTGTTGTACTGTTGGGTACATGGAAAAAGTAAAGCATAAATCCTGCTGCAAGAAGAAAATGTGCCCCCAGGATTCCAATCATGAGAAAAAACGATATCTTTGAATTCCTAAGCGCTGGTGTCAAAATAGAAATGAGAACCGATCCTGATGCTAGAGCAGCTGTCAATACCAGTAACCACTGCAGAATTGATATCTAAGAAGACGAGAATTACGAAACAAGTTATCATTTTAAAGCTTTCAACTACCTGGATAACCCATAAAATTGACACCGGAATATAAACAGCAAGGGAATAACCATAAATACACATCAACGATAGAAGACTCGGTGTACACGTGGCCTAAAAAATAATTCAGTAAAATGCTTGGAAACAAAAAATCTTACCCTACGTTCTCTGTTTCCAGATCCTCTTCGATAGGCTTCAAAGTGTACTTCATTAGGCCCCATAGAGTCCCAGGGACAAAGCAAGAATACATAAAAATGCAGGAAGCTGCGTATGACACTAAATGGAAATTATATCGCCAGTGATAGTTTTCATTGGCCGTTTGAAGATAACTTGCAATATTTCCACTGATTGCAATGGAAAATATCTAAAACTTATAAACATTATATGGAATCTAAAAAAAGTTATTAAGGTAACTTACTAAGGTAACGGTTATCCAAAATGGGCCATAAAGATCAGGATTGGTTCCAATGTGAGACTTGAGATAATTGCTTGGTGCTCTTTGTGGAATAATCGCACTCGCGATGCGATCAATAACCATGAAAGTGTCCACATTGAAAAACTGTTGGTAGTATTCAATGGTCAGAAAAGATACAGTTCTATTAGTCTCTTCCAAAGAACCGCCTGCATTTGTTTGTTTTGTACTGCTGTCGCTGCTTTGAAGGTTTGTACTCGTCGACATATCGTATATAAGAGCTTGAAGAGGATCTCTTGAACGTCCGGTTGAACTTTTTTCGGGTGAATTAACGCTAATCTGAGCTGGTTGGGGGCTGCTGGAGGAACTTGTAAAATCCTTGAATGTGAGTAAGTCTTCTGAATTTGAGTCCATATTTAAAAAAAAGTTCAACTTCAACCTATATATTTCAAAAACCAAAACAGTTGAATATTTTTTATGAAAATGTACATTTGTAAGAGAATTAATTAAATATTAATTTTTCAACAATCAAAATGACATTGATCAGCAACACTTTATATACCTCACGAACACAAGAATATATGCAGTATTTTAATTTATTTCATAAACTCTATTTGTACTAGAGGGACAATTTTTATAGCATTTAAATAAAAACTAGTGCTTTTTTTTATGTAAATTCAATTTCAAATCAACGCTTGCTTGTTTGCTTTTGATTTCAAAGACAAAACAAGTTTTAAAACGTAATTCCACGAAGGACTTTGTTAAATTTGTATCAAAAACACTCCCTTACCAAGACCGGAATCTCAGACTGACATTTCGGTTTGCCACCAAGCTAGAAAGCACTAAATGTGAGAAAGTGTGCGTGAAATGATGCAAAAAACCAAACACATTCTCACATTTAGTGTTTCGCCACAACAAAACGCTTCATTATACTCAAAAACACTCTAATGAAGATATAAATCCTTCGTACGTATCACCCTCCAAAACCCATTTGTTTCCATTGATGTATTTGTAATTTTGACATGATGTCCATGAATAAATGTGAAATCCAACAACAATTCGATTCGGACCGGAACTGATTAGTTGTGTCTTAGGGTACGTGTTTTCACGCACACTAAGAATTGTTTTATCAGGTCCGTTTCCGGTTTAGTTTGTAGGCAAACCAATATGGCTACCGAGGATTTATATCTTTACTAGAGTGTTTTTGACTATACTAATCAGCCCCATCTAAATGCTTCATTTTGAATGTTTCATGGCCTCGTTCAAAAACTAAACAATCCTAACCAACAGAATCTGAAGTGCTGACATGGTCTTAAATTGGAAGATTTGTATAGCTTTTTAATTTCCATCCAAATAAATGTTGTAAATGTATATTAAATCAAATAAAATTGACCAAATACATATTATTTAATGATTTATTAGTTTATTATTATTTATTTTGTTTACTTAAATAATTTGCGAACGCAACATGCGCTGCAACCGGTTAAGTATAGTTATTGCAAATGGACAAAAGTGTAACTCAATACTTTGTAAAACAACAAAACAGACAATTTTTTCAGGTGTAGTTTGTTTAGAGCATTTTCTTGGCGACGTTAGAAGTTCAGGTGGAAACAATAGGCGGATGCCTCCGTATTTCTTTGTACAGACAATGCAACGAGAAGCATACTTGTGAAGTTCCATTGCCAACTTTAGCTAGTTCAGATTCCTCAATTAGATTAGTATTTTCATCATTTAAGCAGTTCGGTAGTTGCAAGACCAAATTTTAGTTTTGTTTGTTGCAGAAATATTCCTGAAAATTTCTTTTTGAGGGACTATCTATGTTAGAGTTAGAATTTTGTTTGTAGTAAGATTTTGGAATACAAATTTGAGGGAACCATGTTTTAAAAATAAGCTGCTTTGTGTAAAGCATCTGTAAGGAATAGAAATAGGCAATATAGTTACACACAATACCAACTAAATGAGTGCAATAAATAGATTTAAGTAACTTTTTTTATTCCAGTATGGGGAAACCGAACACCCAATAGAAAAAAACCGATATACACGCCAAAATCCATACTTCTTGACTAAATAATGTTATCTTTTATGTTTTGTAGTGTATGAAAATTTCTAGACATTTTACAATCTGAAAAACTAATTATGCTATGAAATAATTGGCTGCTATTAATGCTAATTTTTTTTCTAAAAAGTTGATGAAGGTTAGCCGAAGCGGAAATTTCTTTAATGAACATATTTAAAATATTATTGGCTTTCTCAAAAATATTTTTCTACGCTAACCTCTGCTTTATATCTGAAAACTATTGTTTATGTATATTTTCTTCTATGTTCTGCATTTATAAAATGTAATCTACGGTAGTATTTATTATATTACGAAAAACAAAAACATATACGTAAAACTCATTAATTTTTTTTTATTATTAGCAGCATTTTTACTAAACATACCCTTCAAACAATAATAAGTAAACTTGAACTTTGGTAACTAAACATTTTTAAGGAATGAATGAAAATTATATTTTGCGTTAAACTGTGGAAATTCACTAAAAAAAACTTCTGTACGTCAACAATAAACATTTAATGACGATTAAATGTTCTATTGAATTAGTTGTGCATGAATTCAGAACGATTTTAAGACGTTTTCATTTTGTGATATATGTCAAAATTTACATTTTATTTGCTCTGCATTTATTCAACATGTTCGCTATAATCGTTCTGATTACTTTTTTAAAACATTTGTGTTCCTTTGATGCATAGTTTTTTTTTTGATAGCAAATACATGTATGCTTCCATCAATCAAGAATGTTATGGATAAGATATTTTTCGATTATAACTTTTTTTTTTAAATATACAAACTATAAATATACTTGGATTAATTAAATTGATACAGATTTTAATTACTTGCAAACAAAATATTTGGGCCGTTCGTTAACGAAAATTTATTAGAGTTCAATACAAAAATTTCACTCGCACCCTTAAATTGATGGTTCTTCGAACGCATCTTTGATACAAAAATCCGGGAATTATTATGAAATTTAAAGAATTTCGTAGTGATTACTGTAAATTAGTGAATTAATTATAATAAACTGATGTTGAACATGCTTTTTTCAAGACCAAAAGGTACATTGGTTCACTATCCACAAAATGCCTGCAAAATAAAAGCTTAAAACTGACTTTCATCGAAAAAAAAGTAAAAAGAAAAACCTGAAAAAAACTTATTAACCCCTCCATTTTGTTTTTGCTTTGCAAAGTGACGCTAGCCCCCGGCCTCGTTTTTTTTTTGTTTGTGCTCACATCTATTCATGGACTATTTGTCAAAATTACAGATACAAAAATGTAAACAAACGGGTTTTGGAGAGTGAAACGTACGAAAGATTCCAGGCTTGGTAATAGTGTTTTTGATTTCGACTATGGACCACTAAAAACATATAAAGATAAGATATGAATACTTCGTACGTATCACCCTTCAAAACCCATTTTTTACATTGTTGTAATTGAATTTTTGTAATGTCGATGAAAAGATGTGAATTTCAACAAAAATGTTTTCTTGATTTCACGCATACATAGAAGTAACAAATGAGTCTTGCGCGCAAATATCAGGCACGCATTTCATCACTTTATGAATCAGCTGTTCGCTATAGCTCGTAGGCAAACCAAGATAGCTACCGTGTTTTATATTTTTGGATTAGTATTTTTTATAGACACACAATATCAAAGACAACCCATATGAAGAACGTAATCTTTCGTATACCCCCAGCACCCATTCGCTTACATGATTTTTTTGTAGTTTGTATGTTTTGTCCATGAATATAAATGAAATCTTAAATAATGGCCCAAACTAAGAGCCGAATTTAGTTAAAATTTAAATGAAAATCTCAAGACTACAAAGAAATCGCATACTAATAACGAATTTAGTCTCCAAGTTATAGTCAAGACGTTATGGCTAAACCACAACCAAATGTTATGTCGGTAGGGCTTTTGACAGATTTCTTACTGACTACAATATCATGTAAGGGCCCTTTCACACCAAACGAATCAGAATCACTCCGAATCAAGTTGAATCTGATTGACCAAGATTCGGCTTCGAGCGCTCCGTTTAAATGTGAAGAGATTCTTTTCCCGCCTTCAGACCGGAAGAATCTGGTTCAATCAGGTTTGATTCGAGGTCGCACTTGATTCAACCTGTCGGATTCCTTGATTCTTGATTCTTGAATCAACAACCATACGAGATGGACGTGGAATTATTAATTTTAAAAGTTAAAGAAAATAGTGCGATTTATGATTCAGGTTGATTTAGCTGGTGTGAAAGAGTGGAGATGACCAATCAGATTCAACTTGATTCAGAGTGATTCTGATTGATTCGGATTCGTTTGGTGTGAAAGGGCCCTAAGGTGCGCTTACGAATTTGCAAAACCTATTGTAGCATCAAACCTCGGGCATTGAGAAGGAAGTTTACTTACATTTTTTGATTCAATTATTTATTTCTTTTATTATTTTTAAATTAAACAAGCTGCACCGATGGGCCAAAGTACTGTAGCTGAAATAACCGCTGCAGTTATTAAGAAAATGCAGTCGGTTCTATGCCCACTTTTCATTAAATTTGAGCCCTTGGATTCAACATAAGAATATATTTTTGAAAAATATAACAAACATTTTTATTAATTTATAACTATTATTAAGTATAGTTATAAATTTATTATAGTAGTACCCGTAGCGTGATGTTTAGTGCGTTGGACTGTCATGTAAGGGGTCTTGGGTTCAATCCCTGCCTGTGCCACCTAACTTTTTTTCACGGGTACTGCCTCTTGCGAGGAATTGACAAATCCTCCAAGAGTAATTCTTGTCATGAAAAGTGCTTTCTCAAATTGGCCGTTCGGATTCGGCATATAAACTGTAGGTCCCTTCCATCTCTGACAACATTGCTCGCACACAGGGATGGTTGAGAGTTGTAAGTCACTAGGCCCTGGTTCTTCATGGACTGTTGCGCCACCTAATTTATTTATTTATTTAAGCCTAGTACGCTGCTGATGCGAAACGAAATTTTTCGGCGGTCTCCAAGTGCAGAGCGAAATTAAAACGAAAACCACAGCGGAAAAATATTTGTGGAGAGTTCTGTCTGGAAGTTGAAGTTCAATTTTAAGCCTAGTACGCTGCTGATGCGAAACGAAAATTCCCATACAAAAATGACATGACGAAATCATAAACGAAAATATTCGAAAAATTTTTCAATAAATAAATAAAACGTCAAAATTTCGCAAGCAATTAATATACAGGGCAATTAAATTGAGAACGAAAAGAGTGGAGAATTGTACTAAGGAATCTAGTACAGCTATCCACTAAAATGTCACATTTCGTCGTTCAGCAGCGTACTGAAAAACGAAAAGCACAGCGAAATTTTTCGTTTATGATTTCGTCATGCCATTTTTGTATGGGAATTTTCGTTTCGCATCAGCAGCGTACTAGGCTTTATTTATTAAGTATAGTTAAAGGTATACTTACATTTTCGCACAAACAAAACTTTGCAAATTGAAAATTCAACACAATAAACACAACAGCTGATCAAAATGACATTTATGCCTGTTGCAATTTGTACCAAGTTTCCCAAACTTGGGTAAGTGCTGCCAGCAAATAGTAAAGTTTTAGCGATCACTTTACACAGAACAAAAAAAAGTTGATGATCAAAATTGACTATCAAAACAGTGACAATCAACTATCGCCTTACGCGATTCCACCCCAGAACTGCAATGACAATACAGATGCAGCTGTCAAAGAGCATAAAAATTGATCTATTTAAGCGTTGAGATCAGAAATAAAAGAACTAATAGAGAGAACCAACTTCGACGGTTGCTCTCTTTTTGCCAACAAGCACACCAACTTGCATATGTATTAACTCCATATAAAAAAACCTCTAACCTTTGCTTTATATCTGAAAACTATTGGTTATGTATATTTTCTTCTATGTTCTGCATTTATAAAATGTAATCTACGGTAGTATTTATTATATTACGAAAAACAAAAACATATACTCATTAATTTTTTTTTTATTATTAGCAGCATTTTTACTAAACATACTTTTCAAACAATAATAAGTAAACTTGAACTTTGGTAACTAAACATTTTTAAGGAATGAATGAAAATTATATTTTGCGTTAAACTGTGGAAATTCACTAAAAAAAACTTCTGTACGTCAACAATAAACATTTATGACGATTACATGTTCTATTGAATTAGTTGTGCATGAATTCAGAACGATTTTAAGACGTTTTCATTTTGTGATATATGTTAAAATTTACATTTTATTTGCTCTGCATTTATTCAACATGTTCGCTATAATCGTTCTGATTACTTTTTTAAAACATTTGTGTTCCTTTGATGCATAGTTTTTTTTTTTGATAGCAAATACATGTATGCTTCCATCAATCAAGAATGTTATGGATAAGATATTTTTCGATTATAATTTTTTTTTTTTAAATATACAAACTATAAATATACTTGGATTAATTAAATTGATACAGATTTTAATTACTTGCAAACAAAATATTTGGGCCGTTCGTTAACGAAAATTTATTAGAATTCAATACAAAAATTGCACTCGCACCCTTAAATTGATGGTTCTTCGAACGCATCTTTGATACAAAAATCCGGGGATTATTATGAAATTTAAAGAATTTCGTAGTGATTACTGTAAATTAGTGAATTAATTATAATAAACTGATGTTGAACATGCTTTTTTCAAGACCAAAAGGTACATTGGTTCACTATCCACAAAATGCCTGCAAAATTAAAGCTTAAAACTGACTTTTTCATCGAAAAAAAGTAAAAAGAAAAACCTGAACGTCGAACTTGTCGAGTTGTAGAAGCTGAGTAAGGTCAATGATTCTCGGGAATTATTTCTCCAGAAGAGTCCTGAAACCAAAGGTCGCTCACCCCTACCCTTCCCAATCCCTACCCCCTCCTCCGTCGGCTTTGTGTTACTATGCTGGCTGATGTCTCCTTATCTCCCGAATATATAGTGAATCACTATATGTCAACCTAGTTCCCTTCTGGGACGCTTATGGCGTAATTGCTGTTCGTCTCTCCTGCTCCAAAACATATCCTTCCCTTCAACTTCCCAATTGGGCTGGATCTAAGGTGTTATACGACCCGTGCCGATGATCAGCCAGGCTGAGGGCCCAATTTCTAAAAATAGCTCAGTCGTTAACGGAGTATCCGGATACCAGGCGACCTCCGGATTAGCTAGCCTTATCTGTGTAAGCGAATCTCTGCACAGATGGACCCCCCTTTAATTCGCTACTCGTGGGAATCCTAATGAATTTAAATCAAAAACAAAACCAAAAACAAAAACAAAAACAGTACTGGAAGCAAAAGCGTCAAACCGGCACCGGTATTCCAGCTTCACCGGGCGGCAGCTCGGCGGCAACGTCGGCTGTCGTTACTCCTGCGCCGAGCACCGGAAAAGGGTCTGTGCCAAGTCGCTGCCCTTCTTCTAGTGCGGTGCAGGATGTATCCACACCGGGCGGCAGTTCGGCGGCAACGCTGGCTGTCGTTACTCCTGCGCCGAGCACCGGAAAAGGGCCTGTGCCAAGTCACTGCCCTTCTTCTAGTGCGGTGCAGGATGTACAATTGGCGAAAACGCTTCCTCATGTCGGTAGTGGAAAGTTCGTGAAAAATGATCTTTCCACTACTAAAGAGAGTAAACCTCTCCAGTATGCTCCTAGGAGCTCGTATAAACAACGACGGAATGCGATGAGGATTATAAAATCCTCTGGTTCAACACTGGGGGATGGAAGTAATCCCATCCTTAGCAAAAAGCTGGAGTGGGCTAAATCCATTCTAGACAACACTAGTCGCCACGACTCCACGTCAAAGCGACAAAGGTCTTTGGAGGAGTCCACTCCCGTCCCGAAAAAACCCAAAGTGCAAAACACCAGCACTCCCAATATTCCTCGAGTACCTCTCACTAAACCTTTTAGTGATGTGCTTAAGGATTCAAATAAGATCGTAATTGCGGTCATCGATAGGAGCAATATTGATGGCACGATTACTTCTGACCGTTGGCAGATGGTGAATCTGAAGCTCTCGGCTGGCTTTTTAAAAGTCATGCGGGATCATCCGGGTCCACCGCCTGTACCTTCCTTGTCACGACTGGAAGATCGTGAAACTGGAGGAGCCAAAGGGTCTTTATCGAAGTGCGATAATCGTAATCAATAAAGACTCTGTGGCTTCTCTGGCGAGAGATAAGGGAGTGATAAGATACGGTTTCGGGACAATCACGCTACGTATCTACAAAAAAGATGAGGTAGACGCTTCATGCGAGCCTCCACAACCCTTTTCGGAAGCTGTGTCGCAAGACGTTGGGGGTTCCAGTGCTACAACCACCTTCCCTTCCTTGGATGTGGATGATGTTGTACCTGGGCCCTCTTCTGTCGCAGCACAGTCTTCTTCTAAAAACGTCGAAGGTTTATCCCTAATGGAGACCGACGACTCAAACGACAAGGTTCTCCCCAGTGAGGAAGAAGATGAACTATTAGGTTCTTCTTCGTCTGATCTGGATGAGCTGGATTCAACAGTGGTGGAGGTTGATCTGCCGACTTGTAGCCAAAATGCTGCAAATACTACAGATTAACCTCCAACACTCCAAAACGGCTTCGGCCTCCTTACTTCTCCGCCTGACAAAAACTGGAGAAGATATCGTTCTCATCCAAGAGCCCTGGATTGTGAAATCCCTGGTTCGAGGATTGAGAACTCCTGGTTACTACGTGATATATGTAACAGGAAAAGGTAACCCAAGGTCCTGCATACTAGTAAAACGTAATCTAAACGTATTTTTACTCCCTAATTTCAGTGATAAAGACGTCACCACAGCCAGTATGGTAATAGACAACCATACCTACTGGCTGGTATCAGCGTATTTGGGCCACGACCACCAGGGCCCACTACCTGGTACCACTCTGGAGAGGACGGTCGCTGAATCAACAAGACTTAAAACCAACATAATTATCGGTTGTGACGCCAATGCGCACCATACTACGTGGGGTAGTACCGATATAAATGACAGAGGTGAGTCTCTTTTTGATTATATTTTAACAACTAATCTGGTAGTATGTAATGTAGGTAGTGAACCAACCTTCGTTACTAAAAATCGACAAGAAATTTTAGATATGACTCTTTTCTCTTTACATCTCTCAAATAAAATATTAAATTGGAGAGTATCAAAGGAGCACTCGTTCTCCGATCATAGATACATCCAATTCACACTTATTGAAGAGTTTCCAAAACCGATCCAATTCCGAAACTATAGGAAAACAGATTGGCCAAAATATAGGGCAACTCTGAAGAATCTGATTAAACCAGAACTTTATGATCCGCCCTTATGCGCTTTTGAACTCGATCAAAAAGTCGACGAGCTTACAGCAGCCCTTAATAAAGCCATGGAAACTGCCTGCCCCCTCACTACAGTGCGGGGAAAGAAGAAACCATATTGGTGGGCTGCTGAACTGGGTTTACTCCGGAAAGGCTGTAGAAGCTTTTTAATCGTGCAAAAAAGACTAGACATCCACAAGACTGGGACTCCTATAAGGAATCCCTCAAAAAATATAAACAGGAATTGAGAATAGCCAAAAGATCCTCTTGGAGATCCTTCTGTAGCTCAATAGAAGAATCCTCGGAGGCATCAAGGATAAGGAAGATTCTCTCAACAAATCCAACCATGCCTAGTTGTCTTAAAAACTTGGATGGTACTTGGACTACCTCTTGCGAAGAAACGCTAAACCTGCTACTTGACACCCACTTTCCTGATAGCTCCAAATACGTTAATACAACAAACCATCCTGGGTCGGGTATTAACTTAACTTTTCCTCAAGGTCTTGTTACTAAAGAGAAATTGACTTGGGCTCTGAATAGTTTCAAACCTTACAAATCTCCAGGGCCAGATCACATCATACCAGCTGAGTTACAATTTACGACTGACATAACTCTGCCCATCATTGAGATGATTTTTAAGAGTTGTCTAGATATGGTCCATATACCTCAGCGATGGAGAGAAGTAAAGGTAGTTTTCATTCCCAAGGCGGGCAAATGTTCGCATGTCAACCCTAAAGATCTAAGACCTATTAGCCTATCATCATTCATTCTCAAGACTCTCTAACGTTTGATTGATATCCACGTACGTAACAGCATTGATAAGAGACTATCGATGTCTCAGCATGCTTACTGCAAAGGGAAATCGGTAGAAACAGCCTTGCACACCTTAGTAAGAACTATCGAATATTCCCTAGAACAAAAACAATATGCTATGGTGGCCTTCCTAGATATTGAAGGCGCTTTCAACAACGTTGACACATCCGCTATCACTTCTGCTATGACGACCCTAAACGTCGAATACTCACTCTGTGAATTGATAAATCTAATGCTAAAAAGCAGGATCATCAACTCTAAGATGGGGGATTTTTGTGCGAAAAGGTCTGTCAGTAGAGGCACTCCGCAAGGTGGTGTTCTGTCCCCTCTCCTGTGGAACATAGTGGTTAACGAGCTACTAATATCCCTTGAGAGAGAAGGCTACAGAGTGATTGCGTATGCCGATGATGTTGCTATCGCCGTCATAGGAGAACATCCAAATACACTGAGAGACCTCCTCCAAAACGCACTCAATATGCTCACTAGATGGGCAGATCACTGTGGACTTAGTATTAATCCTCAAAAAACAGACCTCGTCCTTTTTACGCGGAAATACAAGATCCCAGAAATTGTACCTCCCTCAATAAAAGGTGTACCACTAATTTTCAACAATGAGGCCAAATATCTTGGTCTGATATTGGACAAAAAATTAAGTTGGAAACCTAATATTCAGGAAAGAGTTAAAAAAGCTACAGCAGCTCTTTTCCTTTGCAAGAAAGCCATAGGAAACAAATGGGGTTTTCAACCTCGCATAACTTATTGGCTATACACATCAGTCATCCGACCAATACTTATGTACGGGGTTGCAGTGTGGTGGACTGCACTGGAGAAAGTCACATATTGCGACAAACTCAGCAGAGTCCAACGCACTGCATGTCTCTGCATTAGCGGGGCTTTGAGAACCACACCCTCAGCAGCGTTGGACACTCTCCTCCATCTGACACCCCTCGACATTTTCAGCAAACAAGTGGCAGCGAGTACAGCCATAAGACTCAACGCCTCATCTCAGTGGACCAACAACAATGTTGGGCACTCCATCATTCTGAACCTCTTTGGTTCTATACCAAAGTACATAGACTACACTATCCCAAAACCCCAATTTGGTAAAAACTTCCAGGTATCCATTCCATCCAGGGATGAATGGGAAGATAAAAAACTCCTGGATGACAAAAGCATCCATTTTTATACAGATGGATCCAAGACAAATGAAGGAGTTGGTAGTGGTATGTACTCAGAAAAGCTTAATCTAAGCATCTCATTCCGCCTCCATAATCATTGTAGCGTCTTCCAAGCGGAAATTTTAGCGATCAAAGAGGTTCTCTCCTGCCTAAGAGAAAACGTGATATCAACTTCTGATATACGCATCTTCTCTGACAGTCAGGCTGCTATCAAGTCTCTTGACGGTGTCTCAACCAACTCTCTAACGGCCCTCGATTGTCGATCATCTCTTATGGAGATGGCGCAGCAATTTAACATTCACCTATGATGGGTGCCGGGCCACAGAGACATCGCAGGAAATTGTAGAGCCGATGAACTCGCTAAAAATGGAACCGTCATACCTATTTCACCTGAAAGGGAGAAGATAGGTATACCGATAGCTACATGTAAACTTCTGCTAAAAGAAAAAGCTTTCGAGATAGCAAACTCTAGGTGGTACAATTTACCAACATGCGCAGCCACAAAACTAATATGGCCTTCATTGGACCTAAAGCGCTCTAAAGACTTGTTATCCCAAAGCAGACTTCATATTAGCTCCCTAATAGGTGTCCTTACGGGACACTGTTTTATAGGCAGACACGCAATACGACTTGGTGTAGCCTCAAATGACTTCTGCAGGAGCTGCATGGACGAGGAAGAAGAAGAATCAATCTCTCACCTCCTCTGCACCTGCCCTGCTCTTTCACGAAGACGCAAACTTCATCTGGGAGAATACTCTTTTGATGATCCCAGTGAACTAGCTAAAAAGGATATCAGATATCTCCTTCGCTTTATAAAAAGCTCAAAATGGTTCGACTAGTGGGAAGTAATTCTCTAGATTCATGTGGTATCACAATGGGCCTTTCTTCTGGCCTAAGTGTGTGGTTTTTGTATCCACAGCCACATTAACCTAACCTAACCTAACCTGAAAAAAACTTATTAACCCCTCCATTTTGTTTTTGCTTTGCAAAGTGCCGCTAGCCCACGGCATCGTTTTTTTTTTTGTTTGTGCTCACATCTATAGCCTAGTACGCTGCTGATTCGAAACGAAAATTCCCATACAAAAATGACATGATGAAATCATAAACGAAAAATTTCGCTGTGCTTTTCGTTTTTCAGTACGCTGCTGAACGACGAAATGTGTCATTTTAGTGGATAGCTGTACTAGATTTCTTAGTACAATTCTCCACTCTTTTCGTTCTCAATTTAATTGCCCAGCACATTAATTGCTTGCGAAATTTTGACGTTTAATTTTTTTATTGAAAAAAAATTGTTTACTCGTGACTTTCGGTGTTTTGACTTTGATTTATATTTGATTTAAAATTTAAAATAAAATGGATTTGTCTAATGTGTTCCAACATTGCATTTCTGAATCGGAAACTCAGGATGTTATTGGTGATGTGCAAGAAGTGATGAAGACAAGCAGTGAAATTCAACTTCCAGACAGAACTCTCCACAAATATTTTTCCGCTGTGGTTTTCGTTTTAATTTCGCTCTGCACTTGGAGACCGCCGAAAAATTTCGTTTCGCATCAGCAGCGTACTAGGCTTATTCATGGACTATTTGTCAAAATTACAGATACAAAAATGTAAACAAAAGGGTTTTGGAGAGTGAAACGTACGAAAGATTCCGGTCTTGGTAATAGAGTGTTTTTGATTTCGACTATGGACCACTAAAAATATATAAAGATAAGATATGAATACTTTGTACGTATCACCCTTCAAAACCCATTTTTTACATTATTGTACTTGAATTTTTGTAATGTCGATGAAAAGATGTGAATTTCAACAAAAATGTTTTCTTGATTTCACGCATACATAGAAGTAACAAATGAGTCTTGCGCGCAAATATCAGGCACACATTTCATCACTTTATGAATCAGCTGTTCGCTATAGCTCGTAGGCAAACCAAGATAGCTACCGTGTTTTATATTTTTGGATTAGTATTTTTTATAGGGCGTTTTTCTTTTTTAGTTCAGAGCTGAGCTCTGAGCAGACTCTGAGCGAACAGAGTAGAGTAGAGTAGAGTTCTGAGCAGAGTATGTTCAGAGCTCTCTGATTTAATTATGAAACAACTTGAGCACTAAACTGTCATGATTTGAAATGTCGTCTGTTTGAAGGCGTTTAAAAATTTTCTTTAATCAAATAAATTAAAAAAACAGTCATAGCGTTGGTCCATTTGACGCCTGAAATAAATTTGATTCATAAAAATGCTATATGCAATTAGTTTTTTCTAAATTATTTTTCCTTCTGCACTAGAGCGACCAGCCTCTTGCGCCATTTTTATTGTTTTGACGATGATTTTTTTTTTAATTTCCCGGCTTTCAACATCAAATTGTTTGTGTTCAGCATTTTACTCCGTTTACTCTGTTATTTTATTCTGAGCTCACGGAGCGCGCTCTGAACATGTTCAGAACTAAAAAAGAAACACGAATTTGAAGCTCTGAGCGATCAGAGCTCAAAAAGAAACACAATTATTTTTTTGACAGTTCGAGCTCTGCTCTGAACTAAAAAAGAAAAACGCCCATAGACACACAATATCAAAGACAATCCTTTCGTATACCCCCAGCACCCATTCGCTTACATGATTTTTTTGTAGTTTGTATGTTTTGTCAATGAATATAAATGAAATCTTAAATAATGGCCCAAACTAAAGGCCCAACTATAATAGACATAAGCTAGCATATGCGCGCATAAGTAAACGTACGAATACAAAGAATCTAATACGAGTGACCATAATGGAGTCTAGCTCCGTTTCGTTCAATTTTTCTCAGTTTCGTTAACTTAAGCAAACTTAAGCAAGAGCGATCCCAGTCGCTCGCCGCATAAGTAAATCTGACAGTTTGGATCAAATACACACAGGCCAACTCCACTGCAGATAATTTCTCTCAGAATGTTTATCATAACCGGAAATCAGCCTCATAAACTTATTCATAGTGTGCGAGTCATTTCTCTTCTAATTTATGAAATTTCCCCAAAAAACTCATTAGTTATTTCTATGTATGCGTGAAATCACGTCAATTTTTCTCTTTGAATTCTTTCACATTACAAATACAACTATGTAAACAAATGGGTTTTGGAGGGTAATACGTACGAAGGATTTATATCTTCATATAGACCTGCGAATATTATTTTGACATGTAGATAAGTGAGCAAAATTGCATTATGGCTACCCGCAGTAATTTCACAAACTTAAGTGAATTTTCGTTGGGTTTTTGACATAAGCTTATGTTTGCTTATGCCTATTATAGTTGGGCCTTAAGAGCCGAATTTAGTTAAAATTTAAATGAAAATCTCAAGACTACAAAGAAATCGCATACTAATAACGAATTTAGTCTCCAAGTTATAGTCAAGACGTTATGGCTAAACCACAACCAAATGTTATGTCGGTAGGGCTTTTGACAGATTTCTTACTGACTTCAATATCATGTAAGGGCCCTTTCACACCAAACGAATCAGAATCACTCCGAATCAAGTTGAAACTGATTGACCAAGATTCGGCTTCGAGCGCTCCGTTTAAATGTGAAGAGATTCTTTTCCCGCCTTCAGACCGGAAGAATCTGGTTCAATCAGGTTTGATTCGAGGTCGCACTTGATTCAACCTGTCGGATTCCTTGATTCTTGATTCTTGAATCAACAACCATACGAGATGGACGTGGAATTATTAATTTTAAAAGTTAAAGAAAATAGTGCGATTTATGATTCAGGTTGATTTAGCTGGTGTGAAAGAGTGGAGATGAAGAATCAGATTCAACTTGATTCAGAGTGATTCTGATTGATTCGGATTCGTTTGGTGTGAAAGGGCCCTAAGGTGCGCTTACGAATTTGCAAAACCTATTGTAGCATCAAACCTCGGGCATTGAGAAGGAAGTTTACTTACATTTTTTGATTCAATTATTTATTTCTTTTATTATTTTTAAATTAAACAAGCTGCACCGATGGGCCAAAGTACTGTAGCTGAAATAACCGCTGCAGTTATTAAGAAAATGCAGTCGGTTCTATGCCCACTTTTCATTAAATTTGAGCCCTTGGATTCAACAAAAGAATATATTTTTGAAAAATATAACAAACATTTTTATTAATTTATAACTATTATTAAGTATAGTTATAAATTTATTATAGTAGTACCCGTAGCGTGATGGTTAGTGCGTTGGACTGTCATGTAAGGGGTCTTGGGTTCAATCCCTGCCTGTGCCACCTAACTTTTTTTCACGGGTACTGCCTCTTGCGAGGAATTGACAAATCCTCCAAGAGTGATTCTTGTCATGAAAAGTGCTTTCTCAAATTGGCCGTTCGGATTCGGAATATAAACTGTAGGTCCCTTCCATCTCTGACAACATTGCTCGCACACAAGGATGGTTGAGAGTTGTAAGTCACTAGGCCCTGGTTCTTCATGGACTGTTGCGCCACCTAATTTATTTATTTATTTATTTATTAAGTATAGTTAAAGGTATACTTACATTTTCGCACAAACAAAACTTTGCAAATTGAAAATTCAACACAATAAACACAACAGCTGATCAAAATGACATTTATGCCTGTTGCAATTTGTACCAAGTTTTCCAAACTTGGGTAAGTGCTGCCAGCAAATAGTAAAGTTTTAGCGATCACTTTACACAGAACAAAAAAAAGTTGATGATCAAAATTGACTATCAAAACAGTGACAATCAACTATCGCCTTACGCGATTCCACCCCAGAATTGCAATAACAATACAGATGCAGCTGTCAAAGAGCATAAAAATTGATCTATTTAAGCGTTGAGATCAGAAATAAAAGAACTAATAGAGAGAACCAACTTCGACGGTTGCTCTCTTTTTGCCAACAAGCTGTGATTTGCACACCAACTTGAATATGTATTAACTCCATATAAAAAAACCTCTAACCTCTGCTTTATATCTGAAAACTATTGTTTATGTATAGGTATTTTCTTCTATGTTCTGCATTTATAAAATGTAATCTACGGTAGTATTTATTATATTACGAAAAACAAAAACATATAGGGTCAAGGGGGGTAATTGTGAACAGGGGTAATTGTAAACATACTTAATTTTCTCAAAACCGTTTATAATTTGAAGCATGCCATGAAATTATTTGAAAAGACATTATATTTAAATCATATTGACGCGTGGAAGGCCTTATCTGTCAAAGGGATATTTATGTTGTGTTCGTTTCCATGAGTCTTTCGTTTTTCTGCGTTTTTAAGTTTTTCAGTGCTAATTAAAATTGTTGCAAACCAAACAAAGGCGATCAAAGTAAGTTAAATTTTATCTTTAAGAAAGTGAAATATGAGTATAAATGCATGCTATATGTTTTTATTTATCTGTATAACAAAATTTAAAAGTTATTGGCTGTTTACAATTACCCCATTATGTTCCTATCATGGGTAAATGTAAACACCGAAATGGGGTAAAAGTGAACAATTTGCGGTAACTGTAAACATTAATTTTCAATGGCTTTGGTGTTGATCTAACAATATTTTTTATCAAAAAGATGCCACGTACATATCAACCAAAAACCACAGCTCCATCATACACGTCAGTGGATCGGTGAAGGGAAAAATCTTATTGTCATTATATCTAGAGGCAGAAAACCAGCACTTTCGTCAGACGTGAAGGACACTATAGCAAGGTGCCTTATTTCAGATTTCGTGCTGGTTACTCCGGCGATAAGGATGATCTCCTTGGTTTAGTAGGTAACTACATACATAAGGAGAGAGAACTTGGTTACCCCTTTCCACAATGGTAGGACGACTGGTACCGTTTTCATTTACCCCATTTTTCTCGTTTACTTAAAAAATTGGGGGGTAAATGTAAACATCAAATTTTATGAAAACTAATAAACAAACGCCATTAAGATTACTACTCTTTGATAGATAATACAATCCAAACTTAAGTAGCATAAACAAAAATGTTCGACATTGCATGGTTAAGCTGTTACAAACATTACAATTGAACAAAAATAAAAAAATGCAAAATCGTTTACAATTACCCCCTTTGACCCTACGTAAAACTCATTAATTTTTTTTTATTATTAGCAGCATTTTTACTAAACATACTTTTCAAACAATAATAAGTAAACTTGAACTTTGGTAACTAAAGATTTTTAAGGAATGAATGAAAATTATATTTTGCGTTAAACTGTGGAAATTCACTAAGAAAAACTTCTGTACGTCAACAATAAACATTTATGACGATTACATGTTCTATTGAATTAGTTTGTTGCGGACGCCTGTTGAGCCATCTTCTGACCCGATTAAAGCAGCACCTAAACGTAAGAGCTTAAATAGTTCTAAACAAATAAGATGCGAAGGAAAGCAGCAAATATTTTTTTTTACTTTTGATATGTCCCCTTATCAGTTTTAAGTTGAGGAAAACTTTATGCAAACCTAATGTAAACGGACCCTTAGCAGATTCTACATTCGAAGTTCGAAGAAGAACGTAAATGTCAATTTCGTTCGGCTCACCTATACTTAGACAGTAAATGCGAATAAATGCATTTAGTATTAGTAGAGTCGTACGTATATACTGAGGAGTGGATCGGACGAGGTTATTTGCCGTTAGGAGAAATCATCTGATAGCTTTTCGGGAGTATTAGTAATAAAGGGGTTTATTGATTTTAGCTGTTCTTATTGAGACGGTTGGACATATTCAGAGATGCTGTAACGATTTATAGAAGAAGCAACTAGAGCAGCACAATTGAAATAAAAAGTTTAAAAGAAAATAATTAAGAAGTGCACCTTACTAGTCAAGCGTTTTGGGCCTTTTTTTTTTTAAACTTAAATACGAATTATAGCGGTAAGTTGACAAGGAAAATTTTTAGTGGAAAATAATTAAAGGAATACCTATCAACTTTTAGGCAATTTCTCGGCGGACCCAGATCTAATCCCAGGGGCTGGGCCGCCGCTTCTTTTTTTTGACCATCCCAAATCTTCTATCCTCGATCGAGGTATTTGGATTCGCTGGATACAGCCAGAAGGGAGATCTTCCAACGGATAGCTGGGGATGCTCCAGTATACCGCATCGGGCGCTCGTGCAATTCTGGCAGAGTTAATACTAAACCGGAGTCCTACCATCTATCTCCAGAAGCCGAGTCACCTCAAAATCCTGAAATAGGACAGAACAAAGAAATATAAACAAAAGTCCGTGAGTTTTAGTAACTAAGAAATGAAAGATACAAAAGCTAAGGAAAAGAAAAGTTAGTGAAAAAAAAAAATAGAAAAAAAGAAGAATAAGAAAAGATAGAAGTGAAAGATAACAAAAAAAAAGAAGGAAGGAGAAATTCCAAAGGAAGATTGCCAATTATGAAAAAAAATTATAAGTGAAAAGGAAATATAATTAAGAATTTGAATAAGGAAAAGTTTTGTGTTTGTGTTTGTCTGATAGTTTTAAGTGGGATTATTATTTTTTTTTGTTTTTTTATTGTTTATGTTTCAAGAAGGTGGTGATTTTTTTTTTATAATAATTTTTGCTTCGGCGATACCATAAGCATCATTGTATCCTTCACAATATTGTTTCAAAAGACTGTGTTCTAACTAACGTAATCAAACTATTGTAAGTGAGACGGTTACATTCCAATCATTGTTCGCGTTTCGTTCATCATAAGACGAACTTTTTGATTATTTTGTTTTTGCCGTTGACACCTCCACAGAGCTCTATCGAGGTAGGGACAAAAATCGAGGCGTTAGATGAATTCTGGGTATGCACCAAAAAGGGTGCTGTGTACTATTGTGTTGGTTGGAAAGTAAAAAGTTTCATGTTGTTTTTTTTTCCATTGTTTCTTTTGAACCGTCTTTTTTTTGTTCATTGATTACTTTTCTTCAAAAATTAGTGAAGATTTCCAAAAATGTAACTTGAATGGAATAGAATAAATGTCATCCGCCTTTCATGCTGAAAAAAAAAAAAAAAAATGGACTTTTGTTGTTGTTTTGTGTAAACAAAATATGATGTTTTGAAGACTTTTTTTTAGGGGTGCTGAGGGTGGCAGAGTATAGGGGCGATGGTTTGATGTGAAACCGACCATCCACTGTCAAATTTGGGGGTAACCAAAACTGGCCGCGGATACCTAAAGGTAGGGTGGGTAATGGCCTCACTGCAACAACATCCGCAGTGCCCTGATGTGCCATAGTCCGTCCGTTTATGTTTCCTTCCCTTTCCTCCTTCCTTGGCCTGATCTGTGTTTTTGTCTGCAGGCGAGGTTGAGTTTCGGGGGCAAGATCCCCCCCCCCGTCCGACGAGCTGACGCCGTGCAACGCAAGCAGGCCGCGTCCCCCGGAGCTTGACATTCCAACCTACCCTTTCCAAACTCTTCCTATGACTTCTCCCTACCTCATCCTTATCCTACCCTTCCACTTCACCCACCTCCTAACCTCCTCTTGCCTCGCAACAAAATGGCGCCCAACGTCGTTAAAGGGTGTTCCAACCCAGTTGGAACATTTTTTTTTTGACGAATTAGTTTATGTTGTTCTCGTATCAGTTTTTTTTATGTCGTACTGTCCCAACCAAACTTACTGTGGATTTTTAAACCTCGTATGTCTGCGTCAGGAAGGCCACAGGCGTACCTAGTCGTATCGCGACGAGTGTTTGAAAATTCACAGTGACCGCGGTTAATGAGTGTAATGTTCTTTCTGGAATTACTGGAGTTTTTGCAAAGGGCGTATGTCTGCACCAGGAAGGCCACAGGCGAACCTAGGTGTATCGCGACGTTCCTTTGCGAAAGCTTGAGTAAGGTCAGTCAGTACATTTTTCGTTTTGTCTTTACCTATTCCCATCCTAACTTTTTTTTACTTTTCTATCCTTCTAATTTTTCAATTTTCTATTCCTAGTCTTGTTTGCTACTTGGACGATTGATTGTGCGAGACGGGTAGTCCGACATCATCGTTCCAAAAATTTGTGTGAGTTTTATCCTACCGTTTCATGTCTTCTAGACAAGTCCTTGAGACTGTCTAGGATTGCGGGAACGGTAAGGAAAAACTTTGTAATGTAAATCGTTTGTGTTTCTAGTAGTATTCCTGTCCATTTATGGTCACATCAGGGGAAGTTTAGTCTGTCCGTCTGATGTCTTTTTTTCTCCAGCAAGGTCGTCAGTAGGGTCATACCAAGTCGTTATGAAGCTACCTAAAGCACCCCGAAAGCTTATGAAATTGAAAACCCTAAATCGAACTTTAATTCACTTTTGTTTATTATTCAGATTTTTTCTACAGGAAATTTTCTAAATTTTCTAATATTGTAAAGTTATAATTTTTTTTTGTTATAAGTTTTTCGTTACACAAGTATTTTGGTTAATCCTGTTTTTTCATAAATATACATATTTTGTTTTGATTTTTTTTAAATTATTTTCAATTCAGTTTTTTTAAGATAAAATTCTGAAGTTGAAATATTATCAAAACATAAAAGGAAACAATAAAAGAAAGATCTTAGTGTTTTTTTTTGAAAAAAAAAATATACTTAAGATTTTAAAGAACTGAAAAGTTTCTTGATAAATATCGTTTCTTTATTCGTTATATTTTTGGTTGTTTGTTCAATTTAACTTTTTCTTGTTATAATATAAGTTCAAGCAAGAAGTACAAATTTTTTCGTTTACATATTTTTTTTTAGTTAGGTACATTTTTGTCGACTATACTTAGAACAAGATTTGTAGTTTATTTCTTTTAGTAATTATAATTCTTTGATATTTTTTTTTTGTAAGTTACGTAAACTTTTCATAAATAAGAATTCTTTTCGAACATAAGTTAAGTTTAAGTTTTTTTTGAGTGATTTAATAATTTACTTTGATATAGTTAAAACTTTTTTTGTAGGGTTAAGTACAGTTTTTGAAAAATTCGTTCTTTATTTACGACATTTTTCTTTACTTTTTTTTTGTTTCCATTATTTATTTACATTTTCGTTATTTATTAAACCTTTCTTTTGGTTATTCATTATTTTTTGTTATTTATTTTTTTTGTTATTTATTGACCTTTTTGGTTATTTATACATTTTTTGATTCTAGTTTATAGTTTACAGTTTTTTTTTGGTTATCTTATTTATTTATTTATTTATTAGTAGGTGTACAGTTTTCAATTAAGTTACATTTGTTTTTTTTATTAATTTATTTTTCTTGATTTAGTTTTTTTTCAATTTGTTTTTTTCAGTTTTCTTCTTATTCTAGTTTAGTTACGTTTACATGTTTTTTTTCATCATAACATTATTTATTTATTTTTCTTTTTTTTGACAATTTCGTTTTTGTAAGGTTAAGTTAAACTTTTTTTTTGTTACGAATTATTTGTTTTTCTAAAAAAAGTTTACATTTTTTTTTGGTATTAGCTAAGAAATTAAGTCTCTTTGCTAAGATAATTGTAGTTGAAACTCACCACTTTTTTTTTGTTGTTTTTGTATCCGTTTTCCGCTGTTGGTTGTTGACTATATTAAAATGGCTCGCCAGGGAAACGATGAAGATCGCGTGCAACAGCTGATCAGGAACGCTGAAATAGAAGAGGAAAGTAGGGCTATTACTAGGTCAGCCACTCAAAACTTAGATTCTAGAGTAAGGCAAAAAGTATTACATTCTCCCTTGGTCTCCGACAGGCACATCCGATCCACATATCAACAAGTGGATACCTCGGGAGTTAACGCTCCCAGCGTCCTTAACACGAGTGTCCATACAGGGTCCTTATCTGCTCCTTCATACAGCGATCTTAGCGGTGCTGGAGATCTAGAAGCATCGCTTGCACCTGAAATGTTCGGGACCTTCGACAACACCGTTAGGCCAAACACTGGTAGGGAAAATGAGGTTAGGGCGCAAGGTGTTTCATCCAACCAGGGTTCCCGAGGGATTCTGGAGAGTATTGCTCGAACGTTACCTAAAAAGAAACAAAAAACCGTTATTCCTGAAGATTTAGAGCACATGATAAACAGAGGAATAGCTGAAGGCATATCTACCTGTAGAAAGGAATTGGAGAGGGACATAACAGCTCACGTAAGCGTTCAAATCGAACGGCAGCTCAGTGGGTTTCTCGAAAAGCTTTCTTTAGCTATTCCGAACTCGAATAACCCGCCGCCGTCTCGAGAACCAGCGGTGCCTCCACCGATATCCAATCCAACACCTGTAGGTCTTCCTCCGAGGTTACCAAATCGTTCGGGTAACCATAATAGAAGTGCGTTTGTTCCGGTAGGGCAACGCGGATCCAATCCACCACCAGTAGCTACGGAAAGGTCGTTTCAACCACAGGCTAACCAACCAGTTTTTGGGGGTTACCAGACCCCGTTTCCTTTTCCACCTCCGGTAGTTTATCCGTATATGCCGTCAGGATTCAGAACCCCGGTCAAAGTTGACAAGTGGGGTCTGAATTTTGATGGGATTTCTGATAAGCTTACTGTGGAAGACTTCGTGCTTAGACTGGAAAAAATGCAGAAAAGATATGGTTGCTCGTGGAATGAAATCTTAAGAGATTTCCACCAATTGCTCTCAGGTCCAGCATATGATTGGTTCTGGCAGTTCCAAGTGGACAAAGACTTTGATTGGCCAACGTTAAAAGAAGCGTTATTAAGTAGGTACCAAAACCCTAGGACGGATCTAGAGATAGCGCATGATATCCTAGACCGCAAACAGTATTCCTACGAAAGTAGCGAAGAATATTTCGTTGCTATCAATAAAATGAGATACCAACTTAGAAGGCCAATTCCGGAGGCCGAT
Source organism: Eupeodes latifasciatus (assembly GCA_920104205.1). Taxonomy (NCBI): domain Eukaryota; kingdom Metazoa; phylum Arthropoda; class Insecta; order Diptera; family Syrphidae; genus Eupeodes; species Eupeodes latifasciatus. The sequence continues at coordinate 107,727,657 of OV049926.1, read as the reverse complement.
TTGATCAAAAGCATAAAACGCAATTTGAACGACAAGCTTAGGAGCTTAGTATTTCCGCAGCAGATTTTTTCCTTGGATCAGCTTCGTTATGTGTGCAAGGAAGCGGAAGCAGCTTTTCCAAAAAGAGAGCGAGACTTACCGAGACCAGCTGGTAGGCCTCCCAATAAGTTTGGTGTGAGCGAGTTGGAACTTGAAGATGATTATCAGCCGGCAGATGAACAACTCGCTGCTTATCAGTTTGGAGGGGTGCGTTCCAAGAATCCTCCTCGTCGATATGCAGACCCAACAAATTTAGTTTGTTGGAACTGCAAAGTTCAAGGACATACGTATTTCGACTGCGAGTCCGATGTTAGAAATCTTTTTTGCTTTAAATGTGGTCAGGAAGGTGTTAAAACACCCAGTTGTCCGCGATGCCATCCGGAAAACCGAGCGAGGGACGCGAGGGCTCTGGGGGAATCGCGTTCAACCCTGAAACCGAACCCCCAATAAATTTTAAAGAAGAAAATGAAGAAGAGAAAAAGGAAGCTATTTTGGAAAGTTTTCCCAAAGATAAAGAGATGAAAATTAAAATTTTAAAGAGAGAAGAAAGAGGGGAAATTATAAAAGATGAAGCAAGAGAAAGAAAGTTGTATGAAATTCGACCACTACATGTCCGTCTTCAGGAGTATGAGGAAGTTCGGGCAAGAATTTTTAACAGTGCAATTAGCACACCTTCAAAAAATATTTTAAAGGCTAGGGCGAGATTCAAGGCCCGTAAAGATACTTCGAAGAAGATATCTTCTACAATTTTAAATTTAGAATCCGATCCTCGGCCTTATGCTAAAATTAAAATCGGTTCGAGAGAGTTTTTAGGCTTACTAGACAGCGGTGCTAGTGTAAGCATTTTAGGAAAAAACTGCAAACAGTTGATTGAACAACTTGGTTGTCCTATAACACCCTTTAGTTCAGGAGTTAGGACCGCTGACGGAAAAAGTCAATCAATTGTGGGCAAAATCACGGTTAGCGTTACATATAAAGGTAAAGAAGAGATGTTGACCTTCTTCCTCGTTCCCAGCTTGGATCAGGAGATCTATCTTGGAGTTGACTTTTGGAGGGTGTTCCAGTTAGCTCCAGGAATTATAAGTAGTATCTCGGTAGACGAACAATCGGATTCTCCAAATGCTCACCAGTTAACCTCTGATCAACAGGCCAGGCTGGATGCAGTCAAGGATAAATTTGTATGTTTTGAGCGCGATGGTCTGGGAAAGACTACCATGATGGAGCACGTCATCGATACCGGAGATGCTCTCCCTGTGAAACAGCGTCACTACCCTGTCTCTCCAGCGATACAAACACTGTTATACGATGAGTTGGATCGGATGCTGAGTCTCGGTGTGATAGAGGAAAGTGAAAGTCCGTGGTGTTCGCCAGTGGTTCTCTTACGGAAACCCGGCAAAAACCGACTCTGTTTGGATTCCCGTAAGGTGAACGCACTGACGAAGAAAAACGCCAACCCTCTTCCTCACATCGAAGGACTTACTAGCCGATTTCCCGACGCGATATATAAGAGGCCTTTTGGCAAATTCCGCTGGAGAAACAGAGTAGAGAAAAGACTGCCTTTGCGGTACCGGGAAGACCCTTGTACCAGTTCACAGTGATGCCGTTTGGGTTGTGCAATGCAACTCAACGGTTGAGCCAGTTGATGGACAAGGTGATTCCTGCACGACTTAGGGAGCGTGTTTTCGTGTACCTCGATGACTTGCTTATCATGGCACCCGATTTTGATACTCATATCAGCCTGCTAAGCGAAGTAGCCGAATGCTTACGTAAAGCCAATCTCACCATCAACATGAAGAAATCAAGGTTTTGCTTCAAGGAGTTAAAATACTTGGGCTTCATAGTTGGTGGTGGGAAATTTAAGACGGATCCGGCGAAAGTAGAGGCGATCGTGGATTTCCCAGTCCCGAAAACCCCTAGGCAGATCCGTAGGCTACTTGGAATGGCAGGCTGGTATCGGAAATTTATAAAGGATTTCTCAACTTTGACTGCTCCTTTGACTGACCTGCTGAAGAAGAGAAGCGAGAAGTTCTTCATGACGGATGAAGCGCTGATGGCATTTGAGAGTCTGAAGAAAGCGTTGATCTCAGCTCCGGTTCTTTCGCGCCTGGATTTCACAAAAAGATTTTACATCCAATGTGATGCTTCTGACGCGGGAATCGGTGCTGTACTGGTTCAGTTGGGCGAGGAAGGAGAGGAGCTCCCGATCGCGTTTTTCTCGCAAAAATTTAATAAAAGCCAGAGAAACTACAGTGTCACCGAGAAGGAGTGTATGGCCGCGGTGATGGCTGTGAAGAAATTCAGGCCGTATGTCGAGGGGATGGACTTTACGATCATAACGGACCATTCCAGTCTTAAATGGCTGATGAGCATGAAGGACCTTAGTGGCAAGCTCGCAAGATGGAGTCTTTCGTTACAGTCCTATACCTCCGACATACAGCACCGTAAAGGAAGTCAACACGTAGTACCGGATACTCTTTCTCGGGTACATGTAGATTCTCTGGCCCTTGACGACGTTGCCCCATTGATTGACTTGAAGTCGGCGGAATTCCTTTCCGATGAATATTTAGACCTCATCGAGACGGTTTACAACCACAAAGACGAACTTCCCGACTTAAAGTACGAAGACGGATATGTGTACAAAAAAGTTTTTAAGAAATTAGGCGTGGAAGAAATGTCCGAACATTCATGGCTCCTTTGGGTACCATCGGGTTTAACCGAGGAAATTATAAAAAAGGCTCATGATCCTCCTAAATCCGCACATGGCGGCATAGCGAAAACCCTAAACCGACTTAGAAATTATTTCTACTGGCCTAATATGACTGTGCATGTTCGGGAATACGTCTCCAATTGTAGTGTCTGTAAACAAAGTAAAGCGTCTAATCAAGTATCTCGTCCTCCTATTGTTACGTCTTATTGTAGTAATCGTCCGTTTGAAAAAGTATACATTGACTTTTTAGGACCATATCCGAGGTCAAAATTGGGAAATGTATACGTGTTTGTTGTCTTAGATCATTTGTCCAAATTTGTGTTGTTGAAAGCGTTACGAAAAGCAAGCACTTCGAGCGTCATTAAATTTTTAAAAGACGACGTCTTCAATATGTTTGGAGTACCCAATATAATCCATTCCGACAATGGAAAACAATTTGTATCCAAAGAATTCGAATCAATGATAACTAAATACGGAATAAGGCATTTTAAAACCGCTCACTATGCACCGCAATCGAACGCGTCGGAGAGGGTGAACCGCTCATTGTTGGCTGCTATCCGATCATACCTTAAAGATGATCAAAGGTATTGGGATACGCACCTTAGCGACATCGCGTGTGCGTTAAGAAGCGCGATTCATAGCTCTACCGGTGTGTCACCGTATTATGCATTATTCGGCACTAACATGATGACGCACGGTAGCAGTTATGAACTTGCAAAGAAGTTGCATGCGCTGGACGACAGCGAGTTGTTAACTCTTCCCCGACAAGGTCGATTGCAGTGCATACGAAATCAAATCCGCGAAAACATAATTAAGGCCAACGATAAATCCTCCAGAATTTATAATCTCCGTACTAAAAACGTGCAATTTTCACCCGGACAAGAGGTGTATAGAAAAAATTTTGTGTTGAGCGATTCATCGAAAGGTTTATCAGCAAAACTTTCACCAAAGTATATTAAATGCCGCGTAGTTAAACGAATAGGAAATCAAATGTACGAGTTAGAAAATTTAACCGGTAAAAAACTTGGAATATATCATGCGAAAGATTTAAAACAATAAGCCCATTGTTTCAAAAACATGTTTGTTTTAAACACAAATCGTTTTTCGTAAGTATAATTGTTTCTATTCGTATCGTTTCTGTTTATTTGTTAATTTATTAAATTATCCGTGAATATCACTATTTTATTTATTCCGCAACAGTTTGAAAAAGAAAAAAAAAAAAAGAAACAAACCACCCCATAATAAAACACACAAGTACCTGGAATTGTTGAATAAACACGGATATTTTAAGTATATGTATATATATTTATTATATTTATTTCATGTTTTATGTTCTAAATGTTACTTAAGGTTAAATGTTCTTATGTATTCATTTATTTATTAATATCTTAACTTATTTTATTAACCATCTGTGATAAAATGGTTTAACCATTCCATCTGTGATATTTTTACTAACTTTATAAATTTTACCAAGACTGATAGCTTTAAGACTTTTTTTTTATCTGTGATATTTACATTTTCTTTTAATTTAGCTTAAAACCTTTATCTTTTAAAACCTAAACTAATTTTATTAACTTAGATACTTTTTATTTATCTATTTATTAACTTTTTATTGCATCCGCGATGATTAAAAACTACGATCTATGATATTTACTTTAATTTAGTTTAATTGTAGTTTAGTTAGTTATATTTTTCTTAATCTGTGATATTTACCTTATTTAATTTTCCTTTAATCTGTGATATATTTTTAAGTTTTTTATTATGGTACTAGCTTTAGTTTTTATTATACGTGTGTAACATATTTATTTAATTTGTTAATCTGTTCTTTCTCCTGGTTTCTAATTTATAGCTATACTATGTGGTTAATAACTAATAACATTCACCTAAATATAAAACGAGTTGAGATAGGTCGGGAATCATGAGGATGTGTTTTTTTGTTTGGTCCAGGTCATTGCCCTCTAGAGGTACAGCTGAAAAATGTACGAAAAAAAAATTGGATGAGGATTAATCATTTTGATTAACTTATAAACGACGTACCTTAACTAAAACGTTGCACTGAATGTATGGCCCGGCTTTTAACGTGGGTTTTTCCCCACAGTTAGTTAATCGGCCAATATATCTAAAAAGAAAAGGAATAAAATAAGTAGCTTAAAATAAAACAAATTGAGATATGTAAACTTATCCCAGCGTCCATGGAGCGTCCCGCGATAGTCTTCACTTGAACTGCTTCCTCAAACGCCCGAAAATTCCTGTCTCGGTGGCTTATTGAGAATATATCTCAATAAGCATCAAATGTTGTTTCGGACGCCTGGTTATTCTGAAAAAAAAAGGACACGAAAACAAGCAAAATATGTAATAAAATTATAGACAAACAAGGGAAAAGTAAAAATAAACCTACCAGGGGAAAGCGCGTCCCTGTTTTGATATTGCTATTTGCTTTTGCTATTGGCTCAGAATGTTGTCAGTGTCAGTGGCTGACAGAGTGACAGTTCTCCAAACTCTACACTGATATGAATTAATGAGTGCGTCCCATCGGCGAGTTGAGTTTTATATAAAATGTGTATGACATCACGGATAGATTAATTAAGTTGCGTGTGACCTAAAATCTCGGGATACTCGTTTTGTACATATTCGGACTTAGTGAATGATCATTTTTGCATGGATTATTTGTTATTAGTATTTCCTTTTGTCTGCCAGGCGGCCGAGGTACCGTTTTTGCGACTTATTAGGAATATATCCAAATAAGCCGCAAATTTTGTTGCGGACGCCTGTTGAGCCATCTTCTGACCCGATTAAAGCAGCACCTAAACGTAAGAGCTTAAATAGTTCTAAACAAATAAGATGCGAAGGAAAGCAGCAAATATTTTTTTTTACTTTTGATATGTCCCCTTATCAGTTTTAAGTTGAGGAAAACTTTATGCAAACCTAATGTAAACGGACCCTTAGCAGATTCTACATTCGAAGTTCGAAGAAGAACGTAAATGTCAATTTCGTTCGGCTCACCTATACTTAGACAGTAAATGCGAATAAATGCATTTAGTATTAGTAGAGTCGTACGTATATACTGAGGAGTGGATCGGACGAGGTTATTTGCCGTTAGGAGAAATCATCTGATAGCTTTTCGGGAGTATTAGTAATAAAGGGGTTTATTGATTTTAGCTGTTCTTATTGAGACGGTTGGACATATTCAGAGATGCTGTAACGATTTATAGAAGAAGCAACTAGAGCAGCACAATTGAAATAAAAAGTTTAAAAGAAAATAATTAAGAAGTGCACCTTACTAGTCAAGCGTTTTGGGCCTTTTTTTTTTTAAACTTAAATACGAATTATAGCGGTAAGTTGACAAGGAAAATTTTTAGTGGAAAATAATTAAAGGAATACCTATCAACTTTTAGGCAATTTCTCGGCGGACCCAGATCTAATCCCAGGGGCTGGGCCGCCGCTTCTTTTTTTTGACCATCCCAAATCTTCTATCCTCGATCGAGGTATTTGGATTCGCTGGATACAGCCAGAAGGGAGATCTTCCAACGGATAGCTGGGGATGCTCCAGTATACCGCATCGGGCGCTCGTGCAATTCTGGCAGAGTTAATACTAAACCGGAGTCCTACCATCTATCTCCAGAAGCCGAGTCACCTCAAAATCCTGAAATAGGACAGAACAAAAAAATATAAACAAAAGTCCGTGAGTTTTAGTAACTAAGAAATGAAAGATACAAAAGCTAAGGAAAAGAAAAGTTAGTGAAAAAAAAAAATAGAAAAAAAGAAGAATAAGAAAAGATAGAAGTGAAAGATAACAAAAAAAAAGAAGGAAGGAGAAATTCCAAAGGAAGATTGCCAATTATGAAAAAAAATTATAAGTGAAAAGGAAATATAATTAAGAATTTGAATAAGGAAAAGTTTTGTGTTTGTGTTTGTCTGATAGTTTTAAGTGGGATTATTATTTTTTTTTGTTTTTTTATTGTTTATGTTTCAAGAAGGTGGTGATTTTTTTTTTATAATAATTTTTGCTTCGGCGATACCATAAGCATCATTGTATCCTTCACAATATTGTTTCAAAAGACTGTGTTCTAACTAACGTAATCAAACTATTGTAAGTGAGACGGTTACATTCCAATCATTGTTCGCGTTTCGTTCATCATAAGACGAACTTTTTGATTATTTTGTTTTTGCCGTTGACACCTCCACAGAGCTCTATCGAGGTAGGGACAAAAATCGAGGCGTTAGATGAATTCTGGGTATGCACCAAAAAGGGTGCTGTGTACTATTGTGTTGGTTGGAAAGTAAAAAGTTTCATGTTGTTTTTTTTTCCATTGTTTCTTTTGAACCGTCTTTTTTTTGTTCATTGATTACTTTTCTTCAAAAATTAGTGAAGATTTCCAAAAATGTAACTTGAATGGAATAGAATAAATGTCATCCGCCTTTCATGCTGAAAAAAAAAAAAAAATGGACTTTTGTTGTTGTTTTGTGTAAACAAAATATGATGTTTTGAAGACTTTTTTTTAGGGGTGCTGAGGGTGGCAGAGTATAGGGGCGATGGTTTGATGTGAAACCGACCATCCACTGTCAAATTTGGGGGTATCCAAAACTGGCCGCGGATACCTAAAGGTAGGGTGGGTAATGGCCTCACTGCAACAACATCCGCAGTGCCCTGATGTGCCATAGTCCGTCCGTTTATGTTTCCTTCCCTTTCCTCCTTCCTTGGCCTGATCTGTGTTTTTGTCTGCAGGCGAGGTTGAGTTTCGGGGGCAAGATCCCCCCCGTCCGACGAGCTGACGCCGTGCAACGCAAGCAGGCCGCGTCCCCCGGAGCTTGACATTCCAACCTACCCTTTCCAAACTCTTCCTATGACTTCTCCCTACCTCATCCTTATCCTACCCTTCCACTTCACCCACCTCCTAACCTCCTCTTGCCTCGCAACAAGTTGTGCATGAATTCAGAACGATTTTAAGACGTTTTCATTTTGTGATATATGTCAAAATTTACATTTTATTTGCTCTGCATTTATTCAACATGTTCGCTATAATCGTTCTGATTACTTTTTTAAAACATTTGTGTTCCTTTGATGCATAGTTTTTTTTTGATAGCAAATACATGTATGCTTCCATCAATCAAGAATGTTATGGATAAGATATTTTTCGATTATAATTTTTTTTTTTAAATATACAAACTATAAATATACTTGGATTAATTAAATTGATACAGATTTTAATTACTTGCAAACAAAATTTTGGGCCGTTCGTTAACGAAAATTTATTAGAATTCAATACAAAAATTGCACTCGCACCCTTAAATTGATGGTTCTTCGAACGCATCTTTGATACAAAAATCCGGGAATTATTATGAAATTTAAAGAATTTCGTAGTGATTACTGTAAATTAGTGAATTAATTATAATAAACTGATGTTGAACATGCTTTTTTCAAGACCAAAAGGTACATTGGTTCACTATCCACAAAATTCCTGCAAAATTAAAGCTTAAAACTGACTTTCATCGAAAAAAAGTAAAAAGAAAAACCTGAAAAAAACTTATTAACCCCTCCATTTTGTTTTTGCTTTGCAAAGTGACGCTAGCCCCCGGCCTCGTTTTTTTTTTGTTTGTGCTCACATCTATTCATGGACTATTTGTCAAAATTACAGATACAAAAATGTAAACAAACGGGTTTTGGAGAGTGAAACGTACGAAAGATTCCGGTCTTGGTAATAGAGTGTTTTTGATTTCGACTATGGACCACTAAAAATATATAAAGATAAGATATGAATACTTCGTACGTATCACCCTTCAAAACCCATTTTTTACATTGTTGTAATTGAATTTTTGTAATGTCGATGAAAAGATGTGAATTTCAACAAAAATGTTTTCTTGATTTCACGCATACATAGAAGTAACAAATGAGTCTTGCGCGCAAATATCAGGCACACATTTCATCACTTTATGAATCAGCTGTTCGCTATAGCTCGTAGGCAAACCAAGATAGCTACCGTGTTTTATATTTTTGGATTAGTATTTTTTATAAGGGGTGTTTACATGGACGCGCATGCTCGACAGCATGGCTCGATGGCAAAAATAACTGTACGCACAACTTTGCGTTCACATTGATACTGATGTTGTCGAGCCTCAGTATTTAAAAATTTTCGAATCAAACAGACGCACGCAGGATGGCGAAAATGATTTTGGCAGCTTTAATTATGAATGAGATTATTGAAGAGGAAGAGAAAGAAAAAAAGAAAAAACGTTTATGGGTAAAAAAATGGATTAAGGACAGACAAAAATACAACCATATAAATTTGATGAACGAGCTCAAAGTTACATCTTCATCGGACTTTACAAATTTTTTGCGTATGGATGCTGCCGTATATGAGGAGCTATTGGCTATGGTGAAGCCTTATATAGAAAGAAAAAATACAAATATGAGAGATTCTATCTCTGCCAATGAACGGCTATCCGCTACCCTAAGGTTTTTGGCAACTGGTCGTAGCTATTCTGACCTTAAATTTTCAACACGTATCGCTAAATCAACTCTTAGTATTTTTATAATTGAAACATGCCAAGTACTACGCAAAGTATTAAAGAATTTTATTAAAGTAAGTACATTTGTTATTTTGACATAAAAATAGATTTATTTTTCTAAATAAATATACATTATTTGTTAATTTATGAAAAGTCCGTATCCGATAACAGCTCTTGCAAGGAAAAATAAGTTCTTTGTTGCTGGTTTACAGGTCTAAGCCGTTCCTCGTTTACAGCTCTAAACTGCTGCTGGTTGGATGAGGTTGGTAAGAATTGCTTCTGTGCATATTCTGTTGATGTTTGTATTGGGTGTTGGCTTACGACTCTCTGTTCTGCTTCTGGTGCATATTTTGAAATATATGTTCTTTGTAGCTGGTTTAAAGGTCTAGGCCGTTCCTGGTTTACAGCTCCAAACTGCTGCTGGTTGGATGAGGTTGGTAAGAATTGCTTCTGTGCATATTCTGTTGATGCAAGGTTAGTTTGGTTTGGGTGTTGGCTTACGAGCATCTGTTCCGGTGCATATTTTGAAAAAATGACTGGATTGGTCTGATAAGAACTTTCAGTTCCTTGTGACGTCTCGCTAAAATATGTTTCCGTCAAGGGCGAATCCGTGTGACTTGAAAAAGGAGTTGAAGTCCGTCGTTCATTCAAGGGCGATTCAGTAGGTCTGCAATAAAGATTTGACGTGCGTCTTTCAGTCAAAGGCGATTCAGTGTACGTGTACAGATTTGACATGCGTCGTTCAGCCGAGGACGATTCAGTGGATCTACTATAAGGAGTTGAACTCCGCAGTCGTTCAGTCGGAAACACTTCTTTATCAAACGCCTTGCATGACCTTTCGTCTAGTTTTCCCAACGCCCCTTGGTAAAGCACTTCCATAATTGTACGGCTGGCAAAAATTTGTTGGCGAGTTTCTAATTTCCTGTACAACGTTTCCCAGGTAGCACTTAAGGTACTCGCTTCGTCAGGTTTTTCTGCATTTTTTTCAAACTGTTACAAGGCTCTTAAAAAAATTTCATTCCGCTCACTTTGTGGTCCTTTTTTCATTTTTTTCCTTGATGGCTGAAGTTCTCGCTATAATTAAAACAAAAAAATTATTATTCTTTTAGCTTCCAAAAACTGAAGACGAATGGCGAGAAGTGGCTAAGGATTATGAACAAATCTGGAACTTTCCACATTGCATTGGCGCGCTCGATGGTAAGCACGTCAACATCATAAAGCCCACTGGGACTGGCGCATACTACTTCAATTATAAAAAAACATACAGCATTGTACTCATGGCTTTGGTTAATGCAAAGTATGAATTTATAATGGTCGAAGCTGGTGCTAATGGAAGAGTATCGGATGGGGGTGTTTTTTCAAACACGAAATTTGGATTCAAATTTGAAAGTAATGACTTGGAAATACCACCTGCAGCTAAAGTTGATGATAGCTATGCAAATGAGTTGCCGTACGTCATCGTCGCTGACGACGCTTTTCCATTGGGTGAACATTTGTTAAAACCATATAGCAGCCATGGATTGACAAAAAAGCAAGAAAACTTTAACTATCGCCTGTCGAGAGCACGAAACGTTGTGGAAAATACATTTGGTATAATTTCATCCCGTTTTAGGATTTTATTGACGACAATACACCTAAATCCTGATAAGGCAACAGATATTGTTCTTGCAATATGTTACCTTCATAACTTTTTAAGAAAAAAAAAACGCAAGAACTTACATCGGAAGCACCGACGTTGAGAACTCAACCACTAATTCAGCTGAACGTCTCATCCAGTTGCAAAGCGGAAAAAGAAATAATGGATCTAATTTAGCTAAAGACACAAGAAATAGTTTTTCTGAATACTTTGCATCTACATCTATAAATGAACTTAACTAATCGATTTTTTTTTCAAAATTCAATAAAGTTTTATCTTAACTACCTTTATTCCTTGTTTTTATAAAAAAGATGCTTACCTCTTCACTCCTGTTCATGTTTTCTTCATCTTCTTCAGCTTCCATAGACGAAATGCCATCAATTTGCTCCTCTTGGTCTTTTAAGAACTCTAACTCTTTAAAGTACCACAAACTAGGAGAGTATAAATCGTCTACTCCAGCACCAGATTTTTGGCTTTTTTTGACTTTTTTTAATTCGCGGCGATAACAAGCGCGAATTGAGTTTATTTTTTTTTTACAGTTTCTACACTGGCGTTTACATCTATTTCTTTGTATTTTTCCAGCAACACTTCATAAGCTTTTATTTTTGCATTTTTGTTTTTATAAATTTCACTTTTTATTTTCCAAACCTCAGGTAGGCTTTTATACAGTTCAAAAAAATCTTTCCAAAACTCACTATTCGTTATTGTTGCCATTTTTTTCAAAATTCCGTGAACGTCTTATCTGCTCGAGATCATTTACCGAATGAAAAAAAAAACGAAGTTGTCGAGCACGTGTTCGCACGAGTTGGCTGGCTGGACGAGCATTCAGGTTTTCAAAAATTTTTGAAATCCATCCAGCACGTTGGTCGAGCAGTTGTTTCAGCGTTTTAATGATCGAGCATCGATGGTTGTCGAGCCATGCTGTCGAGCATGCGCGTCCATGTAAACACCCCTATAGACACACAATATCAAATACAATCCATATGAAGAACGTAATCTTTCGTATACCCCCAGCACCCATTCGCTTACATGATTTTTTTGTAGTTTGTATGTTTTGTCCATGAATATAAATGAAATCTTAAATAATGGCCCAAACTAAGAGCCGAATTTAGTTAAAATTTAAATGAAAATCTCAAGACTACAAAGAAATCGCATACTAATAACGAATTTAGTCTCCAAGTTATAGTCAAGACGTTATGGCTAAACCACAACCAAATGTTATGTCGGTAGGGCTTTTGACAGATTTCTTACTGACTACAATATCATGTAAGGGCCCTTTCACACCAAACGAATCAGAATCACTCCGAATCAAGTTGAATCTGATTGACCAAGATTCGGCTTCGAGCGCTCCGTTTAAATGTGAAGAGATTCTTTTCCCGCCTTCAGACCGGAAGAATCTGGTTCAATCAGGTTTGATTCGAGGTCGCACTTGATTCAACCTGTCGGATTCCTTGATTCTTGATTCTTGAATCAACAACCATACGAGATGGACGTGGAATTATTAATTTTAAAAGTTAAAGAAAATAGTGTGATTTATGATTCAGGTTGATTTAGCTGGTGTGAAAGAGTGGAGATGAAGAATCAGATTCAACTTGATTCAGAGTGATTCTGATTGATTCGGATTCGTTTGGTGTGAAAGGGCCCTAAGGCGCGCTTACGAATTTGGAAAACCTATTGTAGCATCAAACCTCGGGCATTGAGAAGGAAGTTTACTTACATTTTTTGATTCAATTATTTATTTCTTTTATTATTTTTAAATTAAACAAGCTGCACCGATGGGCCAAAGTACTGTAGCTGAAATAACCGCTGCAGTTATTAAGAAAATGCAGTCGGTTCTATGCCCATTTTTCATTAAATTTGAGCCCTTGGATTCAACAAAAGAATATATTTTTGAAAAATATAACAAACATTTTTATTAATTTATAACTATTATTAAGTATAGTTATAAATTTATTATAGTAGTACCCGTAGCGTGATGGTTAGTGCGTTGGACTGTCATGTAAGGGGTCTTGGGTTCAATCTCTGCCTGTGCCACCTAACTTTTTTTTCACGGGTACTGCCTCTTGCGAGGAATTGACAAATCCTCCAAGAGTAATTCTTGTCATGAAAAGTGCTTTCTCAAATTGGCCGTTCGGATTCGGCATATAAACTGTAGGTCCCTTCCATCTCTGACAACATTGCTCGCACACAGGGATGGTTGAGAGTTGTAAGTCACTAGGCCCTGGTTCTTCATGGACTGTTGCGCCACCTAATTTATTTATTTATTTATTTATTAAGTATAGTTAAAGGTATACTTACATTTTCGCACAAACAAAACTTTGCAAATTGAAAATTCAACACAATAAACACAACAGCTGATCAAAATGACATTTATGCCTGTTGCAATTTGTACCAAGTTTCCCAAACTTGGGTAAGTGCTGCCAGCAAATAGTAAAGTTTTAGCGATCACTTTACACAGAACAAAAAAAAGTTGATGATCAAAATTGACTATCAAAACAGTGACAATCAACTATCGCCTTACGCGATTCCACCCCAGAATTGCAATGACAATACAGATGCAGCTGTCAAAGAGCATAAAAATTGATCTATTTAAGCGTTGAGATCAGAAATAAAAGAACTAATAGAGAGAACCAACTTCGACGGTTGCTCTCTTTTTGCCAACAAGCTGTGATTTGCACACCAACTTGAATATGTATTAACTCCATATAAAAAAACCTCTAACCTCTGCTTTATATCTGAAAACTATTGTTTATGTATATTTTCTTCTATGTTCTGCATTTATAAAATGTAATCTACGGTAGTATTTATTATATTACGAAAAACAAAAACATATACGTAAAACTCATTAATTTTTTTTTATTATTAGCAGCATTTTTACTAAACATACTTTTCAAACAATAATAAGTAAACTTGAACTTTGGTAACTAAAGATTTTTAAGGAATGAATGAAAATTATATTTTGCGTTAAACTGTGGAAATTCACTAAGAAAAACTTCTGTACGTCAACAATAAACATTTATGACGATTACATGTTCTATTGAATTAGTTGTGCATGAATTCAGAACGATTTTAAGACGTTTTCATTTTGTGATATATGTCAAAATTTACATTTTATTTGCTCTGCATTTATTCAACATGTTCGCTATAATCGTTCTGATTACTTTTTTAAAACATTTGTGTTCCTTTGATGCATAGTTTTTTTTTGATAGCAAATACATGTATGCTTCCATCAATCAAGAATGTTATGGATAAGATATTTTTCGATTATAATTTTTTTTTTTAAATATACAAACTATAAATATACTTGGATTAATTAAATTGATACAGATTTTAATTACTTGCAAACAAAATTTTGGGCCGTTCGTTAACGAAAATTTATTAGAATTCAATACAAAAATTGCACTCGCACCCTTAAATTGATGGTTCTTCGAACGCATCTTTGATACAAAAATCCGGGAATTATTATGAAATTTAAAGAATTTCGTAGTGATTACTGTAAATTAGTGAATTAATTATAATAAACTGATGTTGAACATGCTTTTTTCAAGACCAAAAGGTACATTGGTTCACTATCCACAAAATTCCTGCAAAATTAAAGCTTAAAACTGACTTTCATCGAAAAAAAAGTAAAAAGAAAAACCTGAAAAAAACTTATTAACCCCTCCATTTTGTTTTTGCTTTGCAAAGTGACGCTAGCCCCCGGCCTCGTTTTTTTTTTGTTTGTGCTCACATCTATTCATGGACTATTTGTCAAAATTACAGATACAAAAATGTAAACAAACGGGTTTTGGAGAGTGAAACGTACGAAAGATTCCGGTCTTGGTAATAGAGTGTTTTTGATTTCGACTATGGACCCATTTTTTACATTGTTGTAATTGAATTTTTGTAATGTCGATGAAAAGATGTGAATTTCAACAAAAATGTTTTCTTGATTTCACGCATACATAGAAGTAACAAATGAGTCTTGCGCGCAAATATCAGGCACGCATTTCATCACTTTATGAATCAGCTGTTCGCTATAGCTCGTAGGCAAACCAAGATAGCTACCGTGTTTTATATTTTTGGATTAGTATTTTTTATAGACACACAATATCAAAGACAATCCATATGAAGAACGTAATCTTTCGTATACCCCCAGCACCCATTCGCTTACATGATTTTTTTGTAGTTTGTATGTTTTGTCCATGAATATAAATGAAATCTTAAATAATGGCCCAAACTAAGAGCCGAATTTAGTTAAAATTTAAATGAAAATCTCAAGACTACAAAGAAATCGCATACTAATAACGAATTTAGTCTCCAAGTTATAGTCAAGACGTTATGGCTAAACCACAACCAAATGTTATGTCGGTAGGGCTTTTGACAGATTTCTTACTGACTACAATATCATGTAAGGGCCCTTTCACACCAAACGAATCAGAATCACTCCGAATCAAGTTGAATCTGATTGACCAAGATTCGGCTTCGAGCGCTCCGTTTAAATGTGAAGAGATTCTTTTCCCGCCTTCAGACCGGAAGAATCTGGTTCAATCAGGTTTGATTCGAGGTCGCACTTGATTCAACCTGTCGGATTCCTTGATTCTTGATTCTTGAATCAACAACCATACGAGATGGACGTGGAATTATTAATTTTAAAAGTTAAAGAAAATAGTGCGATTTATGATTCAGGTTGATTTAGCTGGTGTGAAAGAGTGGAGATGAAGAATCAGATTCAACTTGATTCAGAGTGATTCTGATTGATTCGGATTCGTTTGGTGTGAAAGGGCCCTAAGGCGCGCTTACGAATTTGGAAAACCTATTGTAGCATCAAACCTCGGGCATTGAGAAGGAAGTTTACTTACATTTTTTGATTCAATTATTTATTTCTTTTATTATTTTTAAATTAAACAAGCTGCACCGATGGGCCAAAGTACTGTAGCTGAAATAACCGCTGCAGTTATTAAGAAAATGCAGTCGGTTCTATGCCCACTTTTCATTAAATTTGAGCCCTTGGATTCAACAAAAGAATATATTTTTGAAAAATATAACAAACATTTTTATTAATTTATAACTATTATTAAGTATAGTTATAAATTTATTATAGTAGTACCCGTAGCGTGATGGTTAGTGCGTTGGACTGTCATGTAAGGGGTCTTGGGTTCAATCCCTGCCTGTGCCATCTAACTTTTTTTTCACGGGTACTGCCTCTTGCGAGGAATTGACAAATCCTCTAAGAGTAATTCTTGTCATGAAAAGTGCTTTCTCAAATTGGCCGTTCGGATTCGGCATATAAACTGTAGGTCCCTTCCATCTCTGACAACATTGCTCGCACACAGGGATGGTTGAGAGTTGTAAGTCACTAGGCCCTGGTTCTTCATGGACTGTTGCGCCACCTAATTTATTTATTTATTTATTTATTAAGTATAGTTAAAGGTATACTTACATTTTCGCACAAACAAAACTTTGCAAATTGAAAATTCAACACAATAAACACAACAGCTGATCAAAATGACATTTATGCCTGTTGCAATTTGTACCAAGTTTCCCAAACTTGGGTAAGTGCTGCCAGCAAATAGTAAAGTTTTAGCGATCACTTTACACAGAACAAAAAAAAGTTGATGATCAAAATTGTCTATTAAAACAGTGACAATCAACTATCGTCTTACGCGATTCCACCCCAGAATTGCAATGACAATACAGATGCAGCTGTCAAAGAGCATAAAAATTGATCTATTTAAGCGTTGAGATCAGAAATAAAAGAACTAATAGAGAGAACCAACTTCGACGGTTGCTCTCTTTTTGCCAACAAGCTGTGATTTGCACACCAACTTGCATATGTATTAACTCCATATAAAAAAACCTCTAACCTCTGCTTTATATCTGAAAACTATTGTTATGTATATTTTCTTCTATGTTCTGCATTTATAAAATGTAATCTACGGTAGTATTTATTATATTACGAAAAACCAAAACATATACGTAAAACTCATTAATTTTTTTTTATTATTAGCAGCATTTTTACTAAACATACTTTTCAAACAATAATAAGTAAACTTGAACTTTGGTAACTAAAGATTTTTAAGGAATGAATGAAAATTATATTTTGCGTTAAACTGTGGAAATTCACTAAGAAAAACTTCTGTACGTCAACAATAAACATTTATGACGATTACATGTTCTATTGAATTAGTTGTGCATGAATTCAGAACGATTTTAAGACGTTTTCATTTTGTGGTATATGTCAAAATTTACATTTTATTTGCTCTGCATTTATTCAACATGTTCGCTATAATCGTTCTGATTACTTTTTTAAAACATTTCTGTTCCTTTGATGCATAGTTTTTTTTTGATAGCAAATACATGCAACTTGAGATCAGAAATAAAAGAACTAATAGAGAGAACCAACTTCGACGGTTGCTCTCTTTTTGCCAACAAGCTGTGATTTGCACACCAACTTGCATATGTATTAACTCCATATAAAAAAACCTCTAATCTCTGCTTTATATCTGAAAACTATTGTTTATGTATAGGTATTTTCTTCTATGTTCTGCATTTATAAAATGTAATCTACGGTAGTATTTATTATATTACGAAAAACAAAAACATATACGTAAAACTCATTAATTTTTTTTTATTATTAGCAGCATTTTTACTAAACATACTTTTCAAACAATAATAAGTAAACTTGAACTTTGGTAACTAAAGATTTTTAAGGAATGAATGAAAATTATATTTTGCGTTAAACTGTGGAAATTCACTAAGAAAAACTTCTGTACGTCAACAATAAACATTTATGACGATTACATGTTCTATTGAATTAGTTGTGCATGAATTCAGAACGATTTTAAGACGTTTTCATTTTGTGGTATATGTCAAAATTTACATTTTATTTGCTCTGCATTTATTCAACATGTTCGCTATAATCGTTCTGATTACTTTTTTAAAACATTTCTGTTCCTTTGATGCATAGTTTTTTTTTGATAGCAAATACATGCAACTTGAGATCAGAAATAAAAGAACTAATAGAGAGAACCAACTTCGACGGTTGTTCTCTTTTTGCCAACAAGCTGTGATTTGCACACCAACTTGCATATGTATTAACTCCATATAAAAAAAATGTGGGGAAGAAACCCTTATGCAAGTTGGTGTGCATACTCCCCACCAGAGAGAAAAAACTTTTCTCTCTTTTCTCTGCTTACCGCCTTTCAAAAATGGCATCCACCTTCGAAAAATGGCGACCACCTTTGAAAAATGGCGGATGTAGTCAGCTGTTCAGAGGTGTTCAAAGAAAATTCAAAATTGTGTATGAACAACTTTTTGGTACTCCCATTGTGTTCGTTTGAGAGTAATATCATTCGAATATGAAGTGAAATTAATTACTCTTGTTAGGTGCCAGAACAATGAAGATTTAGAAACAATTCTAAATTACGCATTTAGAGAAATATTAGTTAGTTATTTGAAGCCAGTTTTAATCATTAAGTAAGTAAAATAAATTAGGTGGTGCAACAGTCCAATGAGAATTAGGACCTAGAAACATACAACTCTGAAAGCACTACTATTATTATTTTTTTATTATAAGCTGCGTTTATGCGTTTAATTTTCGCTCAGACCGTTGAAAAATGCAAAAAAACTCAGATTTGTTTCAATTTTCAGAGTTTATCGATGCGAGAGTTGCAGGAAAATTGAAAACGAGAGTTACAGAATAAGAAGAAATAAAACAAGGCAGGAACATTGAAAACATTTTTATATACTCATCTCTTTTTTTTCCATTCCTATTTTATTTGTGTGTACTCGTTGTTTATTTTCTTTGCAGAAGATATGGATATTTTTTAAAAATATTCCCGGTAAACTGTAAAACTTTATTAATTCCGCCTTTTATAATTCAATGTAAGATAATTCAATGCTGTATATTTTAGATAATACAGTAGTTAAGTTATTAGTTAAGGTATTACTATTGAAATAAACATAACATACATTTATTAAAAACATGTACTCGTTCATATATACAAATAAAGTCTAATCTAAAAAGCCTTAACCTTGTTAAACACTTTCTGCACACATCCTTTCTTGTTTTAGTTGTTCCTGCCATCTATCTGTAACTTAGAGAAAAAGAAGAGAAAAACAAATTCACCACGAACTACCGGTATAACTTCTTCCGTTATTTATTGACAAACAACCCCCTCACGGTTTTCGCCTTGTTGTGGCGAGTGGGCTTACGTCTAACTCTTCAGCAATCCAGCTGCGGAGTAAGACAACTAAGAAAACCACCAAAAGCAGAGATGTCAATCTAAAAAAAATGGATAAAAGTTTACAGAAGGAAAAAAATCGAACGGGGATATACGTTCAAGAGTCGGTAGAAGTCACGGCTGCCGGCGAGGGCTTGGCTTCGCAAGAAGCTTAGTCGCCAGTGACAAAAGTAAACTTCAAAGAAGAAAAACGAGAGTTAAAAAGACAACCGGTCATTCTCTCAGTAGATCTCCTCCCCGACATAGATAGTTTAACTATCAAAGGTACGGAGACCTCGGACAGACCTCCTTCCATAGGTAGTCAAACCGAGGACGAGCTACTGATGGAACCGAGTCAAGAAGAGACTATGCTGAAGTCTGCTGCACCCCTCAAAGCTTCGAGGCAACGCAGCAACTACAGATCCTCCAAAAGATTCGTGGAAAAGACCGAGTTGAAAGACCCTGCGACGCTCAGTTCGAGAGATAAGGCTCTCCTAAAAAAGCACAGAAAGCTAGTTAGGAACTACAGGAACAGGGAACAACAGGGCAAGTGAATGCCGAAGAGTCGGAGAGCAAAGGAGTAGATGCTTCCAAATCTAGGTCTGTCCCTAAAAAGGCAAACCGTGAACAGGCTGGCAATAACTCGACCACTCGGAACGACAAGGGAAAAGTTCAGGCGACTTCCAGCAAGAAACAGCTAGCCAACGCTAGGAAAGACCAAGCACCGGCAAGCACCTCTTCTGGAATGAAACCAGGAACGTCCAAGAGACAAAGATCGGAGGAGACAGTCAAGCAAGACGGTGCTATGAAACAGAAAACCAACAGCTTCGACACCACCCGGATCGACCTACAAATCGCCATAATAAGCCGTGGCGACCCAGATGGGAAAATCTCGGCAAAAAACTGGCTTCTTGTGGAAAATGAGATCCTTAAAGCAATGATGGTGGCATCAGAGAACGATAGTTCTGAGGACTATATCTTTGATGGTGCCGGATGGCGGCGAGGAGTTAAAGTGGTCTGCTGCGGTGACCAGAAATAACGGGAGTTCCTGAACCATACAATCGCCAACATTGACGAACTATGGGAAGGTTCCTCCCTTGAAGTTCTACCCGCCGCAGCTCTACCACTCCGCCAGCAGTTTAGCATCTGGATCCCCTCTCCTGCAGAACATGAGGACGCAGCCATTATTAAGCTGCTGGCGAAGCAGAACAAAGAGCTTCCCATTTTAGAATGGAAGCTTCAACATTCTAGAAAGAGCCATGGTAGCGAAGGGAAGGACCTCTTGTTTGTGGCAGACAAGAAATCTGACCTTCTGCTCAGAGAAAGGAAAGACGTGTTGAGGTATGGTCTCGGAACCGTAAAGGTTAAGAGGCATGAAGGCAAAGGGGAGTCAAAAGCTGAAAGTGGTGCAGATAAACCTGCACCACGCTAAAGCAGCAACGTACGACCTTACGCTCTACATGTCTCACGAGAACGTGGATGTGGCCTTGATCCAGGAACCATGGTTAGGCAAAAACCGAATCCGTGGGTTGAGGTCAAAACACTAAAACCTTTTCCACTCAACGTCAGATGAAGGTGAAATTAGAAGTTGTATCGTAGTGAAAAAATCAATTAACGCTTTCTTCCTATCTAGGTACAGCAACAAGGACAACACGGCAATCAGCGTCGAATCGAATGAAGGAAACTTCATTCTAGCGTCGACGTACATGCCATACGAGGAGGAGACCCCACCATCAAAAACAGTCCGCGATCTGGTGGTCCATGCCACAGCAAGCGATACACCTTTGGTGGTAGGATGTGATGCCAACGCTCACCACACTCAATGGGGCTCTAAGGACATCAATAAAAGGGGTGAGTCAATTTTTGAATATATTCTCTGTTCTAATTTATCGATATGTAATAGGGGCAATCACCCTACCTTTCGAAACAAAAACAGGGAGAAAATCATAGATTTGACCCTTATTAGCAATAATAGTAAAATTTCAGTTGAAGACTGGAGAGTCTCACCTAAAGAATTTTTTTCGGATCACTTTAGGATACTCTTCTCTATAGACAGGAACTTTACTGAAAAGAAACCTTACAGGAACCCAACTAGAACGAATTGGACAGAGTACGAAAAATGGCTGAAAGACTGTATTGATCCACCAGAGGACAATACAAGTCTAAGTACTTCAACCATTGACACTGTTGTCCAAAACTTGTCTAGCAAAATGAGAATGTCTTTTGAAAAACACTGTCCTTTATCTCGTTCCAATAACTCCACTAACCCACCCTGGTGGAATGGTGTACTAAAGAAACGTAGAACAGAGGTTAGAAAACTTTTCAATAAAGCTAAACTGAGTAAATTAGAAGAGGACTTAAAGTCTTATAGAGCCGCACTTAACACATACACCAAAGAGTTAAGGAAGGCCAAAAAGGATTCATGGGCTAAACATTGTGAATCCATTGAAAAAACAAGCGAGGCGGCAAGGCTCCGTAGAACCCTGGCCCTTAATCCCACGATCCCGGGGTACATAAAACACCCTGATGGATCATGGTCGAACTCGAGCCTTGAAACGCTTGAACTCTTCATGGAAACTCATTTCCCCGGTTCTAAAAACCCAGCAAGTTCTGATTGCTTGCAATCGAACACGCTGGATTTTACTCACACGGAATCAAATTTAGAACTAAATCAGGTTATTACTGAGCAGAAGATTATCTGGACAATAAACTCGTTCAAACCCTATAAATCAGCGGGACCAGACGAGATTTTTCCAGCTCTTCTTCAAAATGCTCTCAAAGTAATTACTCCGTGGCTTAGGGTAATCTTCATAAGTTGTATCAAACTTAGATACGTCCCTAATAGCTGGAAAAAGGTCAAGGTAGTCTTTATCCCAAAAGCAGGGAAACCGACTCACTCGACCGCTCAGGATTATAGACCAATAAGTCTCTCTTCGTTTCTCCTTAAGACACTAGAGAGGATAATTGATCTATGTTAGAGAACTTCTCAACGAAAACAATTTGTGCAACTACCAACACGCTTACCTTAAAGGTAAATCAGTGGAGACTGCTTTGCATGAAGTAGTTTCACATATTGAGAAAAGTCTTGAACATAAAGAATATACCCTGGCAGCATTTCTTGATATCGAGGGTGCGTTTAATAACGTTAAAACGGAATCGATCAAGACTGCCTTAGTTGAAGTTGGGGTTGAATCTGTCATTGTCGATTGGATCTTCACCATGTTAAATGGCAGAATTATCAACTCTCAAATAGGAGTTAGCACTATTGAGAAAACAGTTACTAGAGGCACACCACAGGGAGGAGTCATCTCACCCCTGCTCTGGATCCTCGTAGTCAACAAAATTCTCACAAAGTTCAAAGATCAGGGCATTAAAATAGTAGCATATGCAGATGACATAGTGGTTTTGGTATCAGGCAAGTTTCTTACCATCATCGAAAACATTATGGAAAATGCATTAAAGGATTTATCTTCTTGGGCAACTAAGAACGGTCTCAGGGTCAACCCCACCAAGACAGAGCTAGTTTTGTTCACGAAGAAAAGGAAACTGGAGGGCTTCAACCCTCCCAAACTAAATGGCATTCCTCTAAAATCTTCTAAGGAAGCTAAATTTCTAGGAGTAATCCTTGACTCCAAGCTTAAATGGAAGCGTAATACTGAGGAAAGAATAAAAAAATCACTATGTGCATTCTACACATGCAAAAAGACCTTCGGTGTACGTTGGGGTATGCGACCGCAAGTCATCCAATGGATGTACACAGCGATTGTCAGACCCATTCTTACCTATGGCTCTATTGTATGGTGGAAGGCGGTGGAAAAATCAAGCTATCTCAAGAACCTGAATAAGGTACAGAGACCAGCCTGTGTAGGAATAACAGGGGCTCAAAGATCCACACCACAAGCTGGATTGTTGGATTGGAAATGATCTTGGACCTCCCGGCTCTGGATGAGTTCATAAAGTGCACGGCAGCCAAAACTGCAATTCGTTTAAGAGAACTGAGTTTTTGGAGGCACAGCACTTATGGCCACGGGTCAATCTTACAAAGATATGACACGATTCCAGGACTGAGGGAGACCACCGATTACATCCCCCCTTTACTAGATTTCGATAGGAAATTTTCTATTTTCATACCAGAAAGACAGGGTTGGGATCCCAATTCACTTATAAGTAAACAGGGTATCCCTTTCTACACTGACGGTTCAAAAATGGAATCAGGAACAGGTGCTGGAGTGTTTTGCCAATCTCTCAACATCAGAGCGTCATATACACTCCCGGCGGACTGTAGTGTCTTTCAGGCCGAGATCTTTGCCATTGGAAAAGCAGCTGAATTGGCATATCACGAAAAGCTAAGCTCTTCGGAGATTACTTTTTTCGTGGACAGCCAAGCTGCTATCAAAGCCTTAGCCAGTGAGACCATAAGATCAAAAGCAGTTTTAAACTGCAGATAGGAATTAAACAAAATCTGCCACACTAACCAGGTAAAGCTCTGCTGTGTTCCCGGACATAGCAATATAGAAGGGAATGATATAGTAGATGAACTAGCCAGGAAAGGGTCAGAAGCAGACACAAGTAGTAGCGACCATTCAGTTAGGGGACCACTCGTCCCGATTGGGGTACTCAAGAGGAAGATAGACCTTAAACTAAAAAAAAAAATCAATATCTCCTGGAAATCCAGGGACGATTGTGTAATCTCTAGAAGTTTATGGCCTAACACAAATGAAAAGGAAGCTCGGTATATTCTATCGCTGAGTAAAAAGAACATTAAAATCTTGATAGGTGTACTAACAGGTCATTGCGCCATTGGCACAGTGGCTAATAGAATAGGGGCATTTGCACCTGATTTTTGTAGAAGCTGTCAGGATGAGGAGGAAATGGAAACCATTAAACACCTGCTCTGCGACTGTCCGAACCTCCAAACCAGCCGACTCCGTCAGTTCGGAAACAGGTTTGTTGGAGAACTGGATGATCTAGCACAGGTCTCAATGGCAAGCATGAGGAAATTTATAGATAGCACAGGCTGGTTCGTTAACGAGCCAGTCTACGCTAATCGACAGAATTGAGGAGCATCGATGCTAAATTTTTACTTTTACAGGGGATCACAATGGACCAGTAGGCCCCCGTGTACGCAACAGCTTCATGATGTGCACACCCCTTACAACCTAACCTAACCTAACCTATTGACAAACAAAAATGTTTTGCTAGAATTAATTTGAATTATAGGAGTATTTTTGTAGATATAAAAACGACAAGATGTTAGCAAAATTAAAAAAAAAATCATGAGAATTACAAATATTATAATGAGTGTTCAGGAATAAAAACACCCTTTGTGTTTGTTTATGAACAAAAGCATTTGACTTGAAGAGCTGAACGTACTGAATGGTTTATTAACCTACAAACATAACATATTTATATCTTACGCTAGTTCACAAAAAGATGCAACTCATGCAATTACAATGACCACCTGCATTGTTTTGCATGTTTGCATTCTTTCGCTTTCTTAACCTACATTACATTTGACCTTATTCTAATTATTACATTATTAAAGCTAATTTCGGCAACAATGAGACTTTAAAAAACATAGCCTTCTTGGCTATCAATAAACAAAAATGAGAAATGTCGCATTTCCCGGAAATGATGTTTTTTTTGTGTACTCTTCTCCGAGGTGAAAACATGTATACACCGATACGAATTCAACACGCTATAAAAAATGAGAGTAAGAGGTTTCGAAGGGACGGAGACGAGGAAATTTGGCTCTCTCGATTAGTTTTTTCTCTCTGACTCTGTTTTGTTACCTTATAATGTGTGAGTGAATCCAATTTTGTTTTAAAGGCAAGTTAGTTTTAAAGTCTGATCAGACGTTAAGACTATAATCCATAGAGAAATATACTTACCGAGAGAACCGACCCGTACCCGTCTTGCCAAAATCACCCTCAAATTTTATTTGAGGTGAACTCTCTCAAATTCAGTATCGGTGAATACATTTGAGTGGTGAAAAAAAGGCAAAATGTCAGATTGTACTACAAGAACAAATCATGGAATTCTTGTCAACAATGACAGTTCCACAATTTCGGTTTTAAAAACAAAACATTCAATTTGAGATTCTACAAGTAAGAGTTTGTAAATTATTTTGTTTTGCCTAAATATTTAACAGAATTTATGACGTTAGAGGTGTCACCGTCTCTGCCAATAGTCAGATGCATGGAATGCAACAACACCAGCAGCAACAGCAACACCAGAATTACGTATTCAATTCCAAATTAGCAATTTTTTTTTAATTTTATTTTTTATTTTAATTTATCAAAACCTTAAAACTATCTTAAAGCTAGATAAAGATTCTTAAAAAACTAGCGTAAATTTCAAAAACTTAAAAAAATATCTTACTGGCCCTCTGCGGGTGCTCTAAGTTAATCCATGATCTTATAACTACTGTCTTTTGGGGTAGGAACAATTTTAATACTAAATAACAATATCTTGTTAACGTTAGTATTTAACGAATTATAATAATAAAATAAAACTTAATCTTAAACCAAGAAAATTAAAAAAAAAAAATTGGTAGGTATCTTTATCATTATTTTTTATTTTAAATAAAACTTAAAACCAAATTTAAAAAAAAAACCGAAACCCATTATAATACTTAAGCTACTTAAAACTAACCAAAACCAATAATACTTCTTAAAATTACTTATAACTACTTGCAAAATAGAACAGCCACAGTAAGCTTTTTATTTTTTTTTGTGTGTATTTTTGTATTTTTGTGTGTTTTTTTTTTTTATTTTCTATTTTTTATTATTATTTTTTTGTGCCACCCTGACTGTCCCTAACCCATTCCCTAAACCTATGTACGCCGGCCAAGAGGAAACGCCCTAGAAAACTTTAAATGACATTCTCAATTTGAAGCCACAAAAACTGGTTCTCCTGTCTCACCTTATCTCTTTGGTCCCTATCGGAAACAGTCCTATTGAACCGAAGGCGCTCGGCTTCGTCCAGTGCGAGGACGTCTCGTTTGTAAAGGTCGCCTATCTACAGTTTTACGGCTGACGTGGTAGATTAGCGGAACCGCCTCCCTATCCTGTATGAGCCCTCGAATATCTAAATAGAAGATAGATTCAGGAGGAATGTTGCCACTTAAACGTGCACTTCCGTAGTACTCAGTAGTAAGCCCCAAAAATTAAACTGTTAATCGACGACATCGCTCTCGCAATGTGACCCCTAATTATCTATTCTGTTTAGGTTGGCTCTGTTGTATAGAACCTGGTTGGAATAGTAATATTTGTACTCCGACTCTGGTGTCGTCGCAGACATTGTCTCTCAAACACCGGAATCTTGAACCATACCGGGCACAAATAGGCAATCATCAGCCGGATAAGGGCCATGTAGCAAATCACCTTAACCCTGCTGTCAAGACGGCTGCTAAAAAACAACCGCTTTGTCAGGAATAAGATTTTTCCAGTTCTTTCTCTTAACCCTTGAGGCTCCATTTAGCCGAGTCCTGAACAGAAAAGTTTCGCATTTTTGAAAGTTGAATTTCAACTTCCAGTCGTTCTGTACGCAATTAGGTCGTCGACGTACGCTTTTGCCTGAGTCAGACTTGCTATCAGATCACTGGTGTAAATGCTGAACAAGATCGGCGAGTTAACCGCTCCCTGTTGAAGACCATTATAAATATCAAAGAATTTGGTAGATGTTACATTGCCAATTTTGACAATAAACCGTCTACCATGAAGCATGTCATAAAGCATATACAACAGTGGTTTACTTATGCCAAGTCTGGTTAGCTTTAGATACAGACCCACTAACCATACGAGGTCGAAGGCCTTCTCCAAGTCAACCATACAAGCACCCGTACATTGCCTTTTAGATTTGTTCCACCGGATATCAGAAACAAGCTTAGACGCAGCATAAATAGTATCATGTCCCGCCTTAAAGCCGAAATGATTATCCGGAATTATTTTGTTGTTCTCAGCCCGCTTGGACAGAGCTCTATTTATAACCTTCTCGAATACCTTACTGATACTCGGCAGAAGACTTATCGACCGGAGATTAGCCGGATTGGAGTTGTACTTTCCCTTTTTAGGGAGAGGATGTACCACAGCTGTCTTGCAACGGACCGGATAGTATGCATTATTCATAACGTTGTTAAACAGAGTGGTATAAATGTCCACAGCTTCCTGAGGTAAATGTCGTAGTACAATGTTGGATATACCATCGACACCTGCTGACTTCTTTTTCTTTAATGAATCGAAGATGAGCTGGAGCTCTATCTTCGTGACTAATAGCACAGATAATAATTTTATACAGATGTCTCATCCCTGCAGGAAAAAATGAAACATTTTTTTCCCTTAACAGACAAGCCTTAACAGACAAGAGCTTTTAAAAATAAAGCTGAGAAAGCTCTTTTTGCCTTCCATATTTTCTTTTTCTTTTTAGAAACTTTTCTCTTCTCTTTTGTCATTTTGTTTGCCAGTGAATACAAAAACAAAGTTCGGTCCATTGGAAACAAATGTAAACAACCCTATTTTTTACAAGGAAGTATATGGGAGTTGATGTAGGTTATATCTGTATCTTGTTTTTTTATGCGCGTTTTGGTGCGTAAAAGAAGAAAGGGGCGATAATTTTTGTTTATTTTTTTGTGAATGTTAGATTGTAAGGTGTCCGGTAAGGAGAATAGAAGAAGTTGGTTGTGTATTGATATATGAAAATTGTGTGGGCAAGTAGGGACAAGTGAATGTGCACATGAATTGGTTTCTGTGTTTTCTATTTTTAACTTCCCGTAGGAAGTTATTGTAATGCATCTGATTTGTAGAATTGAAAATTTTGACATTTATCGACGTTTCAAGGTCCCTAGAGTCGAAATAAAACATTTTTAGAAAGATGTCTGTGCGTGCCTGTGTTAGTACGTCATCCATAGTTCAAGAATTTTGAGAAACATCAAGTTAACAGTTTCCTTACAAAATATAAAAACATTATCTACTAAAACTTAGTAAAAATTTACTTTCGACTCAAATATGTTTATAAAAATTAAAAATATTGGCTTCAAACTAAATTTATCTCACAGAAAATATTTGTTCGATATTCAATAATTTTTTTATAAAAATCCAACAGTCCGTTTTTTTTTTTATGGTCGGTTCTCGATATCTCGTGAACGATAGAAGATATTGACTTCAAATTAATTTAATTCATCCAATTTGTATTTGTTTATAATTATAAGAAATAAAAACTTTTAAGAAATGCTACTTAAATTGGTAAAAATTGATTTTCGACTCAAATATCTTTTCAAAACTTTGAGATATTGGCCTTAAACTACTTTTATATTTTAATTAAAACATTTTGTTGTCAACATTCAGTAAAATTTTGAAAAAAATGGAATTGAAAGTTTTTGTACACAAGATTAAAAACCTAAAAAAAATAAACAAAAGTTGGTAAACATTGATTTTCGAATTAAATATCTTTTCGAAAATTTGAGATTATGGCTTTAAACTAATTTTATCTTATAAAATATATTGTTTTAAATATTCAGAAAAAAATTTGAGAAAAATGGAATTGACAATTTTATTACAAAAAATATTAAAGAAACCTAAAAAAAATTAATAAACAACAAACACATAACAAGCCCCCGAAAAAATCAACGAGCGCATCAAAGGGTTTTATGTATTTCGATGGGGGTGATAAAATGCAACAACAAATAACGTACGTTACCGCGAACAAGTACCGAGCACAACAAAGGGTTGAATGTGCAACAACAAACATACGTGTGTTTCGATACAGGTCAATGATATTTTTTAGAAAAGCAACAACAACCACATTGGTTGTGACCGAAAACTATGAATAAAGAAAATATTAACGATGGGACCGGAAATAGAAATTTTTTTTACCGAATAACGGGAATTTTGACCGACATTTAGGTACCCTTTTTTCTATTTGACTAAATCTTTTTCTTTAATCTTTTTGGTAATTAATTTGGTTGGGATTCATTATCAATTTAAAAAGCGTTCAGATCGGTTGTGAAAACTTATTTCCATTGTGTATGTAAAATTGATAAAAAAACTGTATTTTTTAATGCAAAAACCTATTTAAATTAATGAGTGAATTGATTTAATAAAAACAAAAACTATATTTCTTGATGCAAAAAAAAATCAAAATAATTATAGAGTGAAGTGTACGAGTGCAAAGTGTTTGTTTAAATACAAAACAAAATTGTCCAAACTTCCAAAAAATAAAAAAAAAATGATAAGTTTTTAATACGCTATTGAAATTTTCTCTTCCACCAATCATACAGAAAATAAAATAAAAAGTGATAAGTGATAAATAATTTAAGTTTTCTCAATTTTTTAACTAAATCCCATACATCCCTGTTTGTGTTTTGCTTTGACAAATTTTAGTGACAGTGGTTTTTAAGTTCCTTTTGTTGCTTTTAAATTTTAAAGTGAAAATACAGTGTGAAAATAATATCTCATTTTCTTTAATTCTAATTTGTATTGTGTTTTTAGTTACTCTGAAAATTTAGTTTCTTTTAATTTCATTGTTCATTTATTGTGGAAATCCTTACTAAGTTAAGTTATAAGTTTCACATATACTTCGTTATTCAAATTTTTCTTTTATATTTATTACATTATATTATATTATATTATATTATATTATATTATATTATATTATATTATATTATATTATATTATATTATATTATATTATATTATATATTATATTATATTATATTATATTATATTATATTATATTAATATTATATTATATTATATTATATATATTATATTATATTATATTATATTATATTATATTATATTATATTATATATTTATATTATATTATATTATATTATATTATATTATATTATATTATATTATATTATATTATATTATATTATATTATATTATATTTATATTATATTATATTATATTATATTATATTATATTTATATTATATTATATTATATTATATTATATTATATTATATTATATTATATTATATTATATTATATTATATTATATTATATTATATTATATTATATTATAT